>JAGSMT010000380.1:0-264551 GCA_029286875.1 Lamproptera curius
AAAGTAAAAAATTTAGAGAAACGGAAACGGAAACAATATCAAAAGTAATTTAGCAGAAAGGAACAGATATCAAAAAATTTAGTAGAAACGAAATGGAAACAAAACAGAAACGGATATCAAAAGAAAATTTTAGTAGAAACGGAAAAGGATATCCAAAGGAAATTTTAGTAGAAATAGAAACAGATATCGAAAGTAAATTTTAGAAGAAACAGAAACGGAAAGGATATCGGGAAATTAAAGCAGAAATAAACAGATAATAATAGTAAATTTTAGCAGAAATGGAAACGGAAATGGATACTGCAAAGCAATTTTAGAGAAACGAAAACGGAAACGGATATCAAAAGAAAATTGTTTGAAACGAAACAGATATCAAAAGTAAATTTTAGCAGAAACGGAAAGGAAACAGATATAAAAAGAATTTTAGCAGAAAGGGAAACGAAATAGACATAAATAGAAATAGAAATATATATCCAAAGTAAATTTTAGCAGAAACAGAAACGTAAAGGGTATCAATAGTAAATTCTAAGTAAAACAGAAACAGATTTAAATAGTATATTTTATTAGATTTAATTTACAGAACGGAAACGGAAAAGAATATCAAAAGAAAATTTAGCAGAAATGGAAACAGATATCAAAAGTAGATATAGCAGAAAGGCTACGGAAACAGAAACGGAAACGGATATCAAAATAAATTTTAGCAGAAACGGAAACAGATATCAAAAGTAAATTTTAGCAGAAACGGAAACGGATATCAAAAGAAAATTTTGAGAAATGGAAACAGATATCAAAAGTAGATTTAAGCAGAAACGGCAAAGGAAACAGAAACGGAAACGGATATTAAAAGTAAATTAGTAAACGAACGGAAATGAATATCAAAAGAAATTTTAGCAGAGAAACGGAAACGGATATCAAAAGTAAATTTAGGCAGAATCGGAAACGGAAACAGATATCATAAGTAAGTTTTAGCAGAAATGGAAACAGATATGAATAGTAAATTTAGCAGAAACGGATATCAAATGAAAATAAGCAAAATCGAAACAAACTGAAAACGAACATCAAAGGAAATTTTAGCAGAAACGAAACAGGTATCGAAAGTAATTTTAGCAGAAACGAAACGGATATCTAAAATAAATTTTAGCAGAAACGGAAACGGATATCAAAAGTAAATTTTAGCAGAAACGAAAACGGAAACAGAAACGGAAACGGATATCTAAAATAAATTTTAGCAAAAACGGAAACAAATATCAAAAGTAAATTTTAGCAGAAACGGAAACGGAAACGGATATCAAAAGAAAGTTTTAGCGGAAACGGAATAAAAAACGGATATCAAAAGAAAATTTTAGCAGAAACGGAAACAGATATCAAAAGTACATTTTAGCAGAAATGGAAACAGATATCAAAGGTAAATTTTAGCAGAAAGAAAAGATGTCAAAATAAAGAAAGAAAATGGAAGAAGAATTAAAAGATAATTTTAGAGAAAGGAAACAGATATCAAAAGGAGAGAAAGGCAAGGTAAAGAAAGGAATGGATATAAAAGAAATTTGAGAAAAAACAGATATCAAAAAATAAATTTAGCAAAACCGAAAAAAACAGATATAATAAAAAAAAAACAAAGAAAGGAAATTTAAAAAGAAACAAAAGGAAACGGAAACCAAATCAAAAAGAAAATTTTAAAGAGAAACGGAAACGGAAAGGATATCGTTTTAAGAAAGGTTACGGGAAACGGATATCAAAGAAAATTTTAAAGGAAAATGGAAGGATATCCAGAAACTTAGTAGAAAGAAACAGAATATCGAAAAAATTTTAGTAGAAACAGAAGAAAGGGATATCATAAGTAAATTAGAGCAGAAATAGCCAGATAACAATGACATTTTAGCAGAAATGGAAACGGAAATGGATATCGAAATTATTGCAAAATTGAAAAAAGATACGAAATTTTAGCAGAAACGGAAACGGAAACATATACAAAAAATTTAGAGAAAGGTAACAGATATCAATAAAATTTTAAGCAGAAAGAAATGGAAACAAAACAGAAACGGATATCAAAAGAAAATTTTTAGAAAAGGAATCAAAAGAAAATTTTAAGAAACGGAAAAGGATATCCAAAGGAAATTTTTAAAGAAAAGAAACAGATATAAAAAATTTGCAGAAAAGAAAAAAATTTTAGGAAACGGAAAAATATAATAAATAAATTTAAATACAAAGGAAAAAATGGGTATCCAAAATTTAAAAGGAAACGGAAAACCAAAAGAAAATTTTAAGAAAGGAAGGGAAACGGATATCAAAAGAAAATTTTAAGAAAGAAACGGAAACGGATATCATAGAAAAAGCAGAAACGGAAACAGATATCAAAAGTGATTTTAAAGGAAATGAAACAGATATCAAATGTAAATTTTAGCAGAAACGGAAAAGATGTAAGAAATTTTAGATAAACGGAAACGGAAACGAATATCAAAAGATAATTTTAGCTGAAACGGAAACAGATATCAAAAGAGATTTAAGCAGAAACGGCAACGGTAACAGAAACGGAATCGGATATCAAAAGTAAATTTAGCAGAAATGGAAACAGATATCAAAAAATAAATTTTAGAGAAACGGAAAAAAACAGATATAATAAAATTAAATACAAACGGAAACGGAAATGGGTATCAAAAGAAATTTAAGCATAAACGGAAATGAAAGATATCAAAAAGAAAATTTTAGCAGAAAGGAAACGGAAACGGATATCAAAAGAAAATTTAGCAGAAACGGAACAGAATCAAAAGTGATTTAACAGAAACGGAACGGAAACAGAAACGGAAAGGATATTAAAGGAAATTTAAGATAAACGGAAACGAAACCAATATCAAAGATAATTTTAGCACAAACGGAAACAGATATCAAAGTAGATTTGGCAGAAACGGCAAATGGTAATAAAACGAATCGGATATCAAAAGTAAATTTTAGCAGAAATGAAACAGATATCAAAATAAATTTGAAGAAAGAAAAAAAGATATAATAAATAAATTTAAATAACAAACGGAAACGGAAATGGGATCAAAGTAAATTTAACATAAAGGAAATGGAAACCAAATCAAAAGAAAATTTTAGAGAAATGAAGAAACGATATCAAAAAGAAAATTTTAGTAGAAACGAAACGGAAAGATATCAAAAGAAAATTTTAGCAGAAACGGAAACAGATATCAAAAGAGATTTTAGCAGAAATGGAACAGATATCAAAATGTAAATTAAAAAGTAAACGAAAACAGATATTAAAAGGAAATTTAATTAAACGAAACGGAAACGGATATCAATAGTAAATTTTAGCGAAAACGGAAATGGAAACGGATATCAAAAGAAAATTTTAGCAGAAACAGAAACGGAAACGGATATAAAAAGAAAGTTTTAGCAGAAACGGAAACGGATAACAAAAGTACATTTAAGCAGAAATGGAAACAGATATCAAAAGTAAATTTAAGCGGAAACGGAAACGGATTTCAAAAGTAACTTTTAGCAGAAACGGAAACAGATATCAAAAGTAGATTTAAGCAGAAACGGAAACGGAAGTAGAAACGGAAACAGATTACGAAAGTAAATAAAAGCAGAAACGGAACCGGAAACGGATATTAAAAGAAAATTTTTGCAGAAACGGAAGCGGAAACGGATTTCAAAAGTAAATTTAAGCAGAAATAGAAACAGATATCAAATGTATATTTTAGCAGAAAAGGCAACGGAAACGGAAACGGAAACGAATATCAAAAGTAAATTTTAGCAGAAACGTATACGGAAACGGATTTCAAAAATATTTGGCAGAAACGAAAAAGATATTAAAAGTAATTTAGCAGAAACGTATACGGAAACGGATATCATAAATAAATTTAAATACAAACGGAAACGGAAATGGAGATCAAAGGTAAATTTTAGCAGAAACGGAAGCGGAAATGGATATTAAAAAAAAATTTAGCAGAAGCGGAAACGGAAACGGAAATAGAAACGAAATAGGATTACAAAACTAAATTTTAGCAATAACGGTACCGGAAACGGATATCAAAAGAAAATTTTAGCAGAAATGAAAACAGAAACGGATACCAAAAGAAAATTTTAGCAGAAACGGAAACGGAAATTAATATCAAAAGAAAATTTTAGCAGAATCCGAAACTGAAACGGATATTTAAAATAAATTTAACAGAAACAAAAGCAGATATCAATAGTAAATTTTAGCAGAAGCGGAAACAGAAACGGATATCAAATGAAAATTTTAGCAGAATCGGAAACAAACTGAAACGAATATCAAAAGAAAATTTTAAGAAAGAAAAGATATTAAAAAAAAAGCGAAACGGAAACGGAAATCGAACGGAAACGGATTAAAAGAAATTTTGAAAAAAGGAACCAGAAACGGATACCAAAGAAAATTTTAGCAGAACAAGGGAACGGATATTATTTTTTTAGCAGAAACGGAACGAAACGTATATAATTTTTTTAAAGAAAGGGAACGAAAGGATATCAAAAGAAAAATTTTGGAAACGGAAACAAATCAAAAGTAATTTCAGAAGGAAGGAAACAGATATAAAAGTAAATTTTACAGAAACGGAAATGGATATCAAAATTAAATTTTAAGAAACAGGGGAAAGGATATCAAAAGAAAATATTGAGAATTTGGAAAGGATATCAAAATAAATTTTAGAGGAATGGAAACGGAAAACGAATTAAAAGAAATTTTTAAGATAGGAAATGAAAACGGATATCAAAAAGATTTTAGAGAAACACAAACAGATAAAAATAAATTATTAGCAGAAACAGAAACAATATAAATAGTTAATTTTATTAAAACGGAAACGGAATGAAAAAAATTTTGGGAATGAAACAGATATCGAAATTTTGAGAATTGAAAAAGGATATCAAAGAAATTTAGGAAATGGAAACAGATAAAAGGTAAATTTAAAAGAAACGAAATAGATATCAAAAGAAAAATTAGCAGAAAGAAGAGGGAAAGGATATCAAAAAAAATTTTAAGAAAAAAACAGATATCAAAAGTAAATTTTAGGAAATGGAAACAGATACCAAAGGTTAATTTTGCAGAAACGATAACGGATGTCAAAAGAATTAAGAAATTTAGGAAACGGATATCAAAAGAAAATTTTAGAAATGAAACGGAAACGAATCAAAAGAAAAATTGCTGAAGGAAACAGATATCGAAATTTTAGCAGAAAGGAAACGGAAACAAGTAAAAGCAGAAACGGAAGCGGAAACGGAATCGAAAGAAATTTGAGAAACAGAAGGGAAACGATACAAAAAGTAAATTTAGACAATTAGAAACAGATATCAAAAAGAATTTAGGAGAAAGGAACGGATATCATTAAATTTAAAGAATTGAAAGGAAACAGATATCAAAAGTAAATTTAGCATAAAGAAACAGATATTAAAGTAAATTTTACAGATGAGAGCCCTTACCAGGTTCATTTTGTTTTCGGTGTTTGACCTTTGGCGCATGAGAAACGTAGAAGTATTTTTCAAAGACGGTAAATTATGTCTTTTATAAATTTTTAAATGCACTTTTAAAAAAATATTTCAGGGTTGAGTTATTTCGTTGGAATAAAGGAAAAAAAAGATATCGATTTGCCAATAAAAAAAAAAAAAAATACATTTTGTGAACAAATAATTTAAAGACAGGATTATTATATTAAAGATTCCAATTTTTTCATTTGTACTCAGGACTTGAGTTTACAACTGAAGCATCAACTCAAATTTAATATCTGGTGTTAACTTTTTAATAAAAAATTAACATCTAGAAGGAAAAGACGTTTATATAGAATGCAAAATTGTTCTGAAATTATCAATAAATTTGATCGCTATCCGAACAATTCTAATAAGGCAAAGTTTTGGAATTTGACGAAGGTATTCAAATGAAAATTTTTCTCTTGGGTTATATCCTTCAAGAGAAAAAATTTTTCGCCCATTGATAGTTATTTTTACTGTAGACAAAGCACCCTCGGTGTTTTCATAATCCAGCTACGAACAAAAGTGTTCGGTATATTTGGGATTTTTATTAATTTGTCCACGAACTTTGTACCTGTTAGTTAAAACCTCAAAAGATGATTCCCTGGAAGAATACAACCGTGGGGTTTTTTTCTATTATAAAAACAAAACAAAACCAAAAAGCAAAAAAAAGAAGAGGAGTTATGATAGATAGTTAAAAATACCAGTTACATCTATAAAATTAAAAGTTCAGGGAAAATTTGGGGTATAAGAACATTGATTTAAATTCCAGATTTAAAGTTCTTTAAGAACATCAGATCTAATGGTTATAAACCACAATTGGATTTGTCAGTTATTAAATATTTATTCCCGAGATTGGATTTCGATCCATGATCACGGGCGACTGTTGGTATTTAGTGTTAATAATGGTTGTTTTTAAAGAAAATGATTTTACTGCGCATTTTAAAAATTAGACAATATTTTTTAGATAGCAAGTAAAAAGGTATGTTATATCAAAGAAACGAGTTTAAATAAAACCGTTCTGGTTTCCAAAACATCGCCGGCATTTGAAAAGGAGGTTAAATTGAAAATCAAAACACGCCTACGGTTAAAACATGTAAACATCTGCGGCAACTTTAAAGAAAAATAAATGCTTTTTTTATTTTAATAATTAGGATCATATAAGCATACCTCGAACCAGTGGAGGGGTTTGAAGCCGGGACGGGGTTCGAACCTGCAAGGACGACAATTTTCATTGTTGTTTCCATTGGCTAGGGCACATTGGGCCATTACCCATTTTGAAAATAGTCCTACGTCGAGGCATGGAAAAATGTCCCCACCCAACCCCCGTGCCATTGGGTGGGAAGGTCCAAAACCTTAATGAAGGAGGCCATTAGGGGAGGCAAGACCCAGTGAACAACACAAGCTGAGATGTATGTTTGTTGGGTATAAGAGAAATTCGTTTGTATAAACCGGGAACAAACAATATTTAAATAGGTTTTTGATAAATCTTTAACTTTGACCTTTCATTTGATGACGTATGATCTTTGAATGAAACATAGTAGATGTTTCACAAAATCATATCGTTCATTTTTTTGAAAGTTAACGTCCAAACAATAAATATTAACGTGGAAGTTTTGTATCCGATATTGAAAAATGGCAATCGTAATAATTCAAGGTAATAATTTTTTATAAATTATTTTTAACTGATATAAATATTATATATGTTATTTTTTTTACATGTATATGAAAATAAATGGTAATTACGTTATATAACAAAAAAATAAAGATTTTAATATGTATACCAATTACATAACAATAATTTTTATTTACATTATTTTTATATATTAATATTTGAATTTTTAAACCTTGTTCCACTTATCATTGAAACACAATAAGCCTTCTTAATAAGAGGAAAATAAGTTCAATTGTTTGTCTTTAATGATAATCTATAGATCCAAATCATAGAAATTCACAATACCATGTTTTGTTAAATTTACTTGTTTTTAAGATGTTTGCAAAATTAATTTTTAACATTTTTGCTGTATAATTTTTTAGATTCCACAACACCAAAAAATCAGAATAATGTACTTTACATAATACGATATTTTTGTCAATTAACGAATAAATAATGAAGTCGTTTTTAGTTCAAGTGGGTTTTTTTCGTACAAGGATAACAAAAAGAAATGTAAAAATTGAAAAAATCTTTTAAAAAGGGGAAGAAAGGGCAACTTTATATAACCAAATATTGAAAGGTTAAAAGTGAGAAGAGGTTCTACTTATTTGAAAAATTATTTTTGGACATTCCAGTTTCTACTCAAGCCCACTTTTATCTTCCCCAACAGTTGCCAGTCACTATTAAAAGATAAATAATAAATGTAAGAAATTTTGAACGGACGTAAATAGGAATTGTAAGTACATTTAAAACTATAGATAAAAAAAAAAACTGCAACCTGGGGATCTTTTTAAGGTAATATTACACCTAAACCACTATTCAATGGGGTATGAAGGGCAAATTTCCGACCTAATGAAGAAGCAAAATTATTCCGATATTTAAATCAGATGTAATAGGACCCAATAACTGACCAAAAACTTTACTAAATCAATTGGTTCTTTAATCAATTGTCCTTTAAAAACAAGCAGTATTGATTCCTAGGGATCGCCTCTCGCAGGATCAGGTGTCAAAAATTTTGGGTTGGGAAGCATTTCAGAGTTTTAGGATTTTTGGAACCCGGTTTTTTGATTGTGCCCCAGATACTTTGGGAATGGTCACTTTTAATACCATTAAAATACCCACTCAACCTTTTATTCTTGACCATCAATTCGGGGTTGATGAATGGGTTCCCGGGCCTGAAATTGGGGCCCCTAAGGATCCATTCTTGGGTTTTTCTCTTTCTTTATGTAATAACACCAAATATCAAAACGTGCAATTTCACAGTCTGTCCATCCCCAAGAATCATTAAGAAAGTTTTCAAGAAAAAAAAAGACTTAAGTTTCTCCTTATTTGAAAATTTAATTTATGTGCAAAAATAGAGATGATTTCCAAGACAGGGGATCACATGAAAATACAAAGGGAAAAACCAATTTAATTTTCCAACAACACGAAGAATAAGTAAGTCTTTATGGGACAATGTATACGTTTTACAACAAAATCCCAAAAAAAACCCAATTTAAAATAAACTACTCCTATTTGTCATTTCGATTCCATTTTTCCAAAACTTTTGAAACTAAATGTAATGAAAATTAACCTATAAATTTTAAAAATAATTTAAACTGTTTCAAAATAAATGCAATTATATAAGAAATAAATTTAACGGTGGGTCCATTTATCGGTTTTCAGTGGTTTTAAACAAAATTTTAACAAGTTTAAGACCCAATTTTTTAGTTTATTAAGATGAGTCCAATTTCCATTCAAAAAAGAAGAACCATATAAAATGGCTTCAGAAAAGACTTTAACTTAATGTTTAAACTGGGGAAAAAATTTACTCAAAAGTTTCAATGTGTCTTTGTTGAAACACCCGGATAAGCTTCATGAATCTTAAAAGGGACAAAAAGTCTCAACTGTTATTTAACTTAATTTAAACTGAAAATATGCAAGAAATGAAACATTTTTTATTATAATACACCTTTTCAAAAAATAGAATAGTCAACAAACAGTTTCTGATTGAAACAAAAAATAGAATTGTTTAAAGTATTTAAATATTATAAAATGTAAGAATTTGGGGCAAGAGTCAAATATTGAGAATAAATAAAAGGTTACTTGATAGCTGAAAAGGGGTTTTTATTAGATAATAAAGCAAAAAAAAGAAGTAATTATCAAATCAAGTTAAAAGCTGGTTTATTTATAAACAAAGTTATTGGCCAGGTGACATTTAGCTCATGGAGTTTAATTGGAAGCCGTTGCAATTACGCAAAATGGACGCTTGAATGATTAGTAATCGAGGAAATGAAACACTGTAGGGAAAAGTTATGTTTGCAAAATGCACACAACAAAGTAGATGTGTTTTTTGAATTTGGTGGTTTTAATTTTCAATTTTGATTTTATTTACCTATTTTTCTTTTCATCTGATATAACTATTTAAATTTAAAATTACACGTTACTTACCTGGAATTTAAAAAACTTTTGAAATAAAAAAAATTATTTCATAAAAATAACCTTTGGCCTTTTAAATTAACCGGAATTTACTCAAAAGGATTTGACAAAAGGAAAAAATAATAAAACCGCTTTTTATTTAAAAGAGGCAGGGTTTCAATTCGACGTAGTTTTAAACGGATAACACGTTACATCAGTTAACGCGCGGTACTATTTTGATCAATATGCAGTGGTTTTCGTGTTTTTCTCGCTTTAATGTCCAGATTTGGAACCATAAAAAGATGGAAAATATGAGCATATTTTTCCTGATAACTTCCCTGTTTACATATTTCCTTTATTTGGGATCCAGGTATGGAAACCTTTCCACACCTGCAACCCGAATTATAAGTTCGTTGTTCACCCATCCTATCCACCAACATTGTTTTGTTGTTGCTTTGTTGACCGACCTACTTCAACAAATTTTATTCGGACAGGAGTTCCGTAGTTCTCCTGGGGAGCAATTATTGTGGTGTCTCCCAAAGGGTATGGTTTTAATGGCCACCAACGCGGATGCCCCTCCAATTGTCCAAAAAAATTTTTCTATTAAACCTTAAAAAAACTTATGGATTTGAAAAACTAAGAAATTTATATATTTTTGAGTCATCATTTTTATGAAAAAAAATTTAAAAGTTCATCAACCTTTGAGGTACATTTATCCTTGAATAACTTTTTAAACGAGTAAACTTAGGAAAATCACAGACCTTTTGTAGATCGTCCAATTTCCTACCAGAATATCTATTTATTTTACTAGACATTCATTTGCGAGGCATAAAACCAAACAAAACAAAAAAATTTTTTGGTTTGGAAACAAAAATCAACAAGTCCCTTTTTTAAATTGTGAAACTTTACCAGATTTTTTTTCGTCATCTTGAAAATATTTTTTGTAGGGAAAAAAAAATAAAAGTTTTTTGGACCTAAATACATAAAAATAGTGACCCTGGGTTTTTACCCCAATTAATTTATATGATAAAAAGTTCTTTAATTTTTTTTTTACTTTGTTTTTACTTAAATTATGTAATTAAACGTCCTTCAAAGTGCAATCTTTTATTGTTTTTCCTTAGTTCATTTCATTTTATTTTCAAACAACACCCATTTCATTACTAAAACAATTTAGTTTGTTCTATTCAAATATTAATTGTCTTGTCATCTGAAATATTTTAATACTTCAAGTATGTATATGTTTGAATAACAATAATGTGGCGGTATTTGAATATAAAAAGGAGTCCTAATAAAAAGGACTACCAAAATTAAAAACCTTATATATCACATTTTGGACTAAGCTTAATTAGGGTACCGACAAAGGGGTGATCCCATAATTTTATTGGTTTTTCGACAAACGACGTTTTAATAAGAAAAATCTGTCATAGGACCAAGGAATATGAAACAAAGGTAATAATGCTTTATAATAAATTTAGGGATTTATTATGAGTCCTGAATTATTAAAGGGTTTAAAATTTTAATTTCAAATTTATTACAACGTTTTTAGCTTAAGGGATTTTGGTGAAACTTAATTTTAAAACCAACAAATTAAGCTACCCAAATTTAAATAAACCTTTTTGCTAAAATTGCGATGGAACGATTCGGCCCGGCCGGTTGTGGATGAGAAAGCCGAAGATAAGGCGGGCATGCATTATAAGACCTAGCCCCAGCAGTGGACGACGGATGAGAGATGATGACGGTTTTTGATCCAAACCCAGTTCCTTTAACCGATTGGCATGCAAACTTTAAACCAAAAGATTTAAAATAATTTAAATAACATAAATAGAATTTAAATTAACTCTGTAGATAAATTATTAATAAAACATTTAAAAAATATCATAAGGGTGACAGGTTGATTATAATAGAAAAATACATTATAAAATTAACAAACAATTAAAAACAAAACAAAAATTAAAAAGAAAAAGTTAAACATTGTAAAGACATACGGATTAATGAGTTTCTGGTTTTGGTACAGGCAATTATAACTTTGTAAATAGTGTTGAATAATATTTTTCATGTTCTGATATGGGAAGATTACAAAATTTAGCAGCCATATCATAATAGTTTAAAGTTTTTGTATGTGTTTTTGTGTAAGGTATTGATCTACAAAAAAGTCCCAAATAGCATACATATAACTTTTATGAACACCGCACAATACGCGTTTGTAATGTAAACATTTTTAAAAATTTCAATTTGGCACATTTAAGATAATACAAGTGTAAATTCACGTAAAAGTTATTGCATGCATGACCTTTTAATATAATTAATACTTTAAAATATTAGTGATTTAAAATGCAATGGCGGAAATCGCGGGGTAAGTTTTTGTCACCATCGTATATGGCGCAAAATGGTTATGTTCTTTTTGAAGTAGGTCATATTTTTTTTGATAAAATTTTACTATCCAATATCATTTTAACTTTTAATTTTGCAAGCATGACCACCCCATTAATATATCATCGTTTTCATCATCATCATCATCATCAGCCTGTGTCAGTCCACTGCTGGACATAGGCCTCCCCTAATGCAATATATAATACATGGTATTTACATATAAACTGCACTTTACATTAAGGACCTACAAACAAGAAAAATATGACCGACTTCAAATAGTGTATAATTATTTTGCGCAATATAAGGTAACAAATTTTTGACATTGCATTTAAATTTCTTATATGTTTTAAGGTATTAATTTTTATGAAAACGTCGTCTATGTGACGTTTTATTTACGTAGAACGAAAAAAGACATTCAAACAGGTGTTACACACACTTTTATAGCGATTGCGTTCTTTTTTGTTCAATTTTGTTTTTAATTAAAATATTATCGTCATGTTTTAGAAACATTCAAGGACAAATAATTCTTGGTTAACTGCTACATATTTTTTATGATTTCGAATCCGTTTAGCACAAGTAGCTAAGAATTCATCTCTGCATACTGCTCTAATATAAGTCTATGTGTCTAATGCAAACAGTTATTATATATGATATGAAGGATTTTCAATACGACGTGCTAATTAGTGTACAATATTATTAAACCAAACTACTTGTCCCAGGTAAATATTTTCATCGACAACTTCGAGAGCAGTAACAACCTGTAGCAATAAAAACGATAGTTGATATAAAATTATTGATTGATATAAAAATGTTGTTTTTCTTTAATATTGGAAAAGTTAAGAAATGTTCCAATTCATAAAGTAGAAATTATTTCACAGAGTTTGGAATCTCAAAAATATGAAATTTTTTGTTCTTTTACGTTTACGATTAATGAGATGATGTATATTTTAGTACTGAGACAGTAGATAAGAGACAACCCAACAAAGCGTTTTCTGTAAAAGAATTGTACTTGTTTTAACACCAGTGCGCCCTCAGCAACGGTCCCGTCCGCACGTGTTTACGTAAACTTACGCAGAATGTCTTTCAATAAGAATTGAAATGACTTATACAGGTTACATAACTATTGTTTACCATTTTTAGTAGGGCCTAGTATTTGGAGAAAATTCGTTATGCATATAATAGATATATTACGAACTTAGCTCAAGAAGCACAATAAGGTAGAATATTGTTTTTGTCTACCTTTGAAGGTTAAACCAGCGATATTATTTTGGAATAAATAAAATAAATATTAAGCTCAGAGAGCTAGAGCAAATAAACGAAGTAACGTAAATAAATAAAATATTTAAAGAGGTAAACCTTAACAAATATATTTTCTTGACAATACAAAAAATTTGTTCATAGACTATTAAATGTTCAAATTATATTTCTGCTTCAGAAAATGTAATGCGGTAAAAAGTTGCCATTTTCAAGCTCAGTGAAAATGGCACTGAGAATTATATTCTTTTATCTATGCAAATAAGAATAATTGCAAAGAAGAACTTTTATCGGTAGCTCTGAAAGCTACGTATATAAATTTTGTCATTTACCAAGATAAACGGGAAATATCTGCCATGTTTCATAAATAGGTCAAGAGATCATATGCTCTTTTAACAATTTTCTGCGCCCGTGTATAATGCACTAGGCACTGGGTCTAAATTTTATTCACAAGCCGAACTTATTATTTTTTATGAAGTTATGTATACATAAGTAAATTCATCACAAAATATCTTACAAAATAAACATTATTACCATTATTTATTTTTTCTTAAAATTCTTGGAGTAGATATAAAAAAGAAAATATTTCGATACGTGAAATATTTTCTTACATCAATTCACGAAAATATACATAAAAGCATGTTCCATTCTTGCGTTAATTCTTCGTATATTATTAGTGATTTACTGGTTTTTAAAAGGAAAAAACGTGGATAAGGAAATTGCGAATCCGATTACTTAAAATTTATCATTTCATAGGGCTTATTTATATTCATTACGTATCATGTGAATCAAAAAGGGCATACGTTTCACTGTCATAGTCTCATGAGATACGTTTTTTCGACACTAATAGTAATATTTATTGGCTTGTGTTCCTCATCTCACGTCACAAGCTAGCAGGTGATCAGTAGATAACGTACAAGCCATCTTATAAGCGATAAATCAAAAGAATTAAGTCACCGCAGGAATCCAGCCCAAGTTTTATTTTATTGAGCGCCAAGCAACAACAATATGCTTAGAAGGCTATTATTATGGAGATTTTTATGTATGCTGTATGTGACCACACCCTTAATCACTCAAATCATTGCATAAGATTTTATCGACCACAAATCCTCGCGAAAGAATATTCCTCCAAGGATGATCCGAGAGGCTGTTGAGATTGGAAAACATCCAAATTTCAATAGAGAAGATGGTTGAGTTTTATCACCTGCTTCGGACTCAATAATTTAAAATTAAACCCAAGCATAATACTACTGCCGGCTGTATGACAACAGGCTCAACAAACGTCTGCGATGCCATCTCTAAAGATATATCTTTTATAGTTGTTAGTCTTAACAACCTGATCCTATTTAACAGACAATCCTCGGTTTCTCCGTAGACGTTACCGCAAACGTCGTTAGTTTATATTATTATTATTATATACATATTATCATAGAAAATATTTCATCATCATCATCATCAGCCCGTAATTGTCCACTGCTGGACATAGGCCTCCGCTAAGGGGTTAATTGGACCATATCCCACCACGCTGGTCCAATGCGGGTTGGTGGGTGGACCGACTTTTTAAATGCTTATTCGACGCATGGATCCTCTTACTTTTCAGACAATTGGGTGATGGGCCCAAATTGCCCTAACCAACTAGAAATGAACAATGAAAATTTGTTGAGTCCCCGCAGGATTCGAACCCACGACGTCCGGTTTCTAGAGCACACGCCATACCACTAGGCTACGGAGGCAGTAAATATTTCATTACCACTTATCGTATTTGAGTTACTAGTAATAATTTTCTTGGAACAAGTACATGAAAACTATTATTGCTATGACTAAGCCTATTTGGCGTTCTTACGTGAAAGAAAAAGTCTTGAAATATTTTTTGCGCGTTATAGACATTCCGACAACTATTGGCAGTTCACTACGCTCCCTCAAAGCTTTTTTATATTTTTAAATAAGTTTACGTCTGATATTTGTGAGCATTTAATACACCTTATCCGTTAGTTTATCCATCTTTTAAAATGGCATTTAACATAAAATAGCTAATTTATACTTGTACTTTACTTTTTTACCAAAGAAATATTTTGGCTAGATAACTGTAAGGTCTTTTAATGTGACTTTCAAATATTACATTTGATATATCTTAAAAAATACATACGATTAAAACTAAGTAAAGAATTGTAAAACGACCTTGTAATTGTGCCTTTGCTTTCTTTATGTTTATCAGTATACGTAATCAAAGCAAGAATAAAACACTCATTAAGTTCGATTTACAAATAATGCATACGTATTTGTTTTTTGTCTCCATTTCTTAGGTTCTAGTATAAAAGACTAAACTACTTTTATTTTGATGTATAAAATATTTTAAAGCACCTAAATTTTACCTAAAATTTTAGGCTCATAATAAAGAGTTAGAGGATAATTTGTCACAGTACGACGATTGCATAAGTCATTAGGCAACGAAATGTCTCTGATGTTTAACGTGAAGGGGTTAAAACCACTTTAAATTATGACGAGATTTGAGCAGGTTAACAAACGTTTTTCTTTATGTCACGCGGCGTTTTTATAAATGTGATTTGAAAGAATTTACTGAGCAGAAAAAGATTTAATATTTTTATCTTTTTCTCAATCATGTCTTTATTTTATCTTAGTTTATTTAGACTTTTTTCATTTCATGATTGTAATTCTTTAAGGTTATATAAATTTTGTAATAGAATAGATAAGCGATAAATTCAAATTACGTCTTTTTCTTATAATGGCGCAATTTTTTTTGATAAAATCAAAAATACTGCTCAGTACAAATTTCATTTTATTTAATACCTGAGCAGCCTTTATTTCTTAAAATTTAACATGTAGATAATTTAATGAATTGATGTATTAAAACCCTTATTATAGGTAACTTTTGAAAAGAAATGAAAAACTCTGGCAATTTTAAATATAAAAGTCCTCTGTCGTCTTTAAACCTTTTAACGAAATGTTAATTTGTTTATCATTTTCATGTATTAAATTTTTTTAAAGACTTTATGGGATCAAAATACATGGTGAAAAATTTTACGTGAGAGTAATGCAAAAAAATACTCATTTGATTGTCATACACCAACGATGATCAAAGCACCGGAAACGAGGTTAAACTCCGTAAAGAGACTCATTAGAATAAGTCTGTGTGATATGATTGTCGCAAGAACAAAATTAAAAATTCTCGAGCTCAAAAAGAGGACTTTTTACGCAACCCTAATAGGTAATATAAATTTTATTGTGTTACTGCTTTTCCTATCGAGTAAAGCATTATTTTTCTTATTGATTAAAGCATTATTTTTTATTATCCTCATATTAAGACGGAAGTAATTGGTAAAACATTTTTTAATAAACTTTAACTCTATTATTTTTATATTTATAAAAAAATGCTTAGTATTTTATTTTTTTTGCAATTTTTGTTTCAATTGCTTTTTTTTTGCTTCGTGTCTACCCCCAAATATATTTTTTTAATTTATTTTAGTGGCAAGGCGAGAAAAACTTTCGCCTGGCGAGAAGCGATAAAAGCTCCGTGTTGTTAAATATTACGTTATGATTTTAAAAATAACGGAAAAAGTAAATAATAAAACTATTTAAACTAAACTAACAGCAAATTAATTACATTAGAAACGTGTACGTTGTTAATTTGCTTTTGTGTTTTGTTAATTTTTTTATCTTTAAGCCACTTATTAATTTTTTTTTAAACTTTATTTATAATTATATGTTTATGTAATAAAATTAACTAGTATATCTAAATGGTACGATGACAATGATTTGACAATCAATACAGAAAAATCTAAGTATTTATTGGTGGGAACTTCTAATAAAAACTAAAAAAATAGTAGCTCTAAATCCTCAAATCTGCATTAATAATGATCCTATTGCGCGTGTTTCTGAAGCTCGTAACCTGGGCATAGTAATGGATGAGAGATTGCGATTTGAGACTCACATCACAATAACCATGCGCAATCTACCGGCTCAAAATCTTGCACCGCATTTGCGAGATTCCTTCGACGGAAATGCGCATCAAATTATGTAAGAGTCTGATTCTTTCTAAACTTTTGTGAATGTCTATATGCAAAAACTAAAAAGCAAATACAAAGAATTCAAAATGCCTACCCGTTTCTGCTTCTCAATTCCATCAAGAGCACATCCAATTCTACACCGTCAAGACTTGATGAATATGGCCAACCGAAGGACCTTGCACCTTGCCTCTTTATTATTTGGAGTAGTTACAACGAGAGAACCGTCGTACCTATATGAAAAACTTAGCTTTTCTCAACGTATGTTTGGAGCAGCTACGCGACTTATTTACCCAAAGTACAATACTGCAGCATTTCGTGGTAGTTTTCGTTTCGCCGCTACCAAGTGCTGGAACGATATTCCCCCACCAATTAGGAACTCTAAATCGGTGAGTTCATTTAAATATCAGTTTAAAAAGTTTTTGCCTTCTTCACAAAAATCTGGCACTTGAGCTAATGGCAAACTAATCTCTAAAACTTTCGTTAATCTAACTATACACTGGCACTGTACGACACACACATACAATTTATTATTTTTTTTGCTTATTTATTTCGTGGAAAACTGCTTTAAAAAATTACAGATGCCTAACCTCATTCTCTCAACTAGATAATCAAAATTACATTAAGGAGGTTTACATTGCTCTTAACACTTTTGATACTTATGTCTTTTTATTATATTGTATATTTCTTTGTTCCACTATTGTTAATTTTAAGCCTACTATTGATTATTTGAAAAAAATGTCATCTATCACTTTCTATTGGTTTCACTGAAAATCAGCATTCACAAAGTTTTCTAATTTTGTGAAATTAAGCTGAATGGAAACCATTTTGGTGCATTAAACTTTTATTGTATTGTTGCATATGTAATGTTGTGTTTGTACCAAATAAATATTTTTCTTTCTTTGTTTCTTTATTTCTAATATTTACAATTTTTTAACAAATTTTGCCATAAGAACGAGAGTTTTAACATCAATATCGTCTATCGAAAAACTCTACTACTTCTCCAAACTTTTTGAATAAATAGTCAAGTAGTTATAACGCCAGCAACTTATTCAAAAAGAACTCAAATAAAAGTGCAACTTTGAACTTCTTAAACTTCTATCGAGTTAAAAGGATCGCCAAAACTTTTTGGCATACTCCGAGAGTGCACTTGAATGCTTTAAACGATGATTTATACAAAATGAAATCGGTTTGTATATCCGCTTGGGTATCTACAGAAGTTAAAAATACCACAACTTTCAGACATCATAACCGTATTCACCAAACTTTATATCACTAGCCTTTCAAACGACTTCCTCTTAGTTTGGTTATTAAGTTTGTCATAAGTTTTTCACGCATAAACCACATAATTTAAAAAAATTCTGTTTCTTATTTTATACTTTTATAAACTGTTATAATTTGTTAAATACTGCCACACCTTAATTAACGATGCCGCTATTTCGGTACTGCAGTGAGATAGACGCTTAATGGAACAAGCACTTTACATCATCGGCATTTAAGCACCTATCTACGTCGTGGCGATTTCAGATAAATCTCACGTGATAATCCTATGAAGGGTATTATAGCTTTTAGTAGATTTGGCTATGCTGTGCTACAAAGAAAACCAGATTTAATAATTTAATATTAAGTTTTCATTTCGCTTTGTAAAAAGTATCAGCTATTGTTATTTTAAAATATAACATAAGTATAATAAATATAACAATAAGTATTTATGTTTTTAAAAGTTATAGGAGCGATTAAGTACGGATTCCGTAGAGTAATGCCTTTATATTCTGATTGTATTCTAAGTAAGCTTTTGTAGGTATGTTTACCGATTTGTACATCGATCAGTCAAGTAAAGTTTAACTCTTTCGAAAGTTCGGGTTCTGTATTATCTATTCTAAGATTTGTGAGACTTATAACAATGTATCTACAACTTAACTTTAATCAAATCCAGTAATCATTTACAAATACTCTTAAGATTTCATATTCATATTAAAATTTGGTTTATAGAATTTTATTATGAACAAAGACAATTTAAAGCCCTTACTTACGTGATAACATAGTTTACAATACACGATTAAACTTGTTCGTTGATGCACAAAACTTAACGATTACTTAAAATTACATTTTCTAGCACACATATTTACAAAATATAAGCTTTAGATAAATAACATAAATTATTGTTCTGGAATTAGAGATCAACCCTACCTCACACCTTTTTATTACATACATCATCAGCCTGTGATAGTCCACTGCTAGACATAGGCCTTCCCTCATGATTGTTTAGAGGGTTTTTGGGCCGTATCCCACCACGCTAGTCCAATGCGCTTTAGTCCATAGTCCTTCATCTACATAAATAGAAAAGCCTTATCATACTTAAATCTCGTAATTATTAATCTTTTGGATACCGGGCGTTAGTGTTTTGCAGTTATATCATGTCATTAATACATTCTAATACTACCGAATTTCTTTTGAAAATTGCTATATCAGTTTCTTACTTTATATGAACCAGGCAAAAATTTGCATTAAATCTGAAGACATATCCAGATTTTGATTTTTTATTATGTGCATCAAAATATTCTGCAAGGACTTAAGTATACTTTAACTTAAAGGATAAAAAATAAAATTTTAAGTAAAGTATAATACGATTAAGAAAAATTATAATAGTTAATTGTAATTTCTAATGTAACTTAACGCCAATGGTGCCAATTAAACGATTAAAGAAAAAAATGTTACCATAAATCGTCATTAACCAACAATAAACATTGTCCTCGAATTACCCTCGCGTGCTAACTGATTCTTATGTGCGTACGATAAAAGCATAAGTCAGTGGAGGTGCGTTGATTACAACGATGCATACTTCGATTAATTACCTAAACAATAATTTCATTAAATTTTTTTCACTTTATTGTTACTAAACGGCAATTTCAATATGTAAGAATCAAATTTAAAGTGACTACTTTTTCCGTAAAACAGTAAATAAAAGCGGCTTTGTGACTTGAGCTAATTTCTTGCGTGGCAGAAAAAGTGTGTGACCGCCTTTGACAGTGTTGGGTGTCGGTTGGTTGATTATAATTAGAATAATCTCATAATGTTTTGATATGGTATATATGGTATCATATATAACAAGCATTTACGTTTTTCATCAAAACCCAAAATCATAAATGAGACTTATGTTTGAGTAGCCTAGTGGTATGGCGTGTGCTTTACAAACCGGAGGTCGTGGGTTCGAATCCTGCGCGGACTCAACGAATTTATATTGTTGTGTCCCTAGTTGGTTAGTGCAATTTGGGCCGATCACCCAACTGTCTGAAAAGTAAGATGATCCATGCGTCGGATGGGCATGTCAAAGTCGGTCCACCCACCAACCCCCATTGGACCAGTGGGTGGATACGGTCCGAAACCCCTGATGGATAGAGGTGTATTAGAGGAGGCCTCATGTCCAGCTGTGGACTATCAAGGCTGATGATGATGATGATGATGATGATGATGTTTGAGTATATAAATCAAAGTAAGAAAGAACCTGCATGCTTAATTTAGCATGGTTATGCTAAATTTATTAATAATTTATTTTTTTCATATCTATGAATACAATCACAAATGGTAGTTTTAGTAAATGAAATAATAAAGGTCTAAACGTACATTCATTTTAATTAAATCCAATAGTTGAGAATTCGCAAAACGTAAAAGGTTCACCCACAAAGGTAAATTGCTCTTTTCAAAATTTCAAAAACTCAAAACGAAATGTTCGCAAGCTATGTATTTATAAGCTTTAAGCTATGATTTTAATAAACTATTAATATTGGAAGTATAATTTTCAAACAAATAAAAATTATAACTATCATTCCTTATTAGGTCTCCATGTTTTTTTATGGCATACGCAGGCAGACGAGCAGTCGGCCACCTGATGGGAAGTGATCACGACGCCCATAGACATTAGCAATACCAGTGGTATCGCCAACGCGCTGCCTACCGTTAGACATGGGATGTTAAGTCCGTTTACCTAGTAAATACGGTGCGGTGCCCTTCAAACCGGAACACAGTAGTGTTACACACCACTAGCTTTGCGGCAGAAATAGACCGCGGTGGATCCGCCCACCTGAGGTCCTGACCTACCACCGGTATCCCCGTACCCGCGGTAACGGTACCACCATGTCCAAGCTGTATTAAATTCGTATAAAATCTGTATTATTTATCATGTATATTACCTGTAGACAACAGAAGTAATATCTTTATTGAGTTAATACTTTGATGAAAATCAAAAACAACGAACCCAATTTTTTTATTATAATATAATGTAATACTATATGGCTGTAACGTGGAAAACAATGCGTTCGGCCACATAAAATTTGTCTTATTCCAAACGCACAAAAGTCCGTACTATTTATACACAGAGAAGCCTTTACAAAGGAACTAAGTAACATGAAAACATTAAGACTGTCGAGTTTGCAAAAAGCTTTAAGTTTTCTTAAAAATAACGATTTATTTAAAGAAAACTTAGTTATTTTTGTTACAACAAAAATTTGGAAGCATCACTATAGGAAATACAATACACAATATACGGTTGAGAACCCAGTGATTCCGTTGGCTACGCTGCACACAAAACTGGAAAACAGCAGTGCAGCAATATAAATCTAATTACATATGTGGAAATGACAAAAATGCTATGCAGCAACAAAAGGAGCTTTCAACTGAATTATATTGTTTCAGTGCAGGGATTGCGAGATGAGTAAATGCCGCCGTATAACGCCACACCACGAAGCACAAAACGGATTGATATTGTGAAAGGACCGAGCAGTTGGTTTTCTGATTCGAAAAGACGTTAAGATTATTAGAACAACATATTCTACGGGGAAATAATTATAGCAACGCAATGGTAATTGTATTTGAAACATTCTAATACATATACTAACGGCAATACTATAAAATAACAACCAGATATTATCATTTAATGTATGCTTAAATCTTTAAGAATACGTAACGGGTTTTAAAGCGGTTTTGTTTAATAATTTTGTTTATTAGCTTAATGAATGACCTTTATTTGTTGTTATTGTTTGTCGTTCTTGCGAATACTGCGATGCAAACATATTACTTAGACCCGGTCTAATGAGAGCCGCTTTACCGGAGTTAACCTTGTTTCCGATGCTTTGATCATGGTTGGCGCATGAGAATCGTATAAGTATTTTTTATAACATTCGAGTAAAATTTGTCAGTCTTATATAATATTTCATTAAATTCATCGTTTAAAATAAAACTTTCATCGCGTTCTTAGTAATCGTTTTAATAAGCTGAATAAAATAGTTGATGCGATTCATGCCGATAAATGAAAAGAAATTTACATCTTATTAACGTATTTAACGAAGACAATAAGAGATTATATTAAAAATTGCCAATGCTTTTCATTACTACTGCGGACTACTTTTGTTACATTACCATCGTTTATTCATTGCAATGCAATGCAACTCACACAATTGATATCTGAGTGTTCAGTTTCAATAAATAAATAAATCAAGAAGCAGGAGACGTTCATATAGAATGCAATAACTTTGCTCTGAAAGGCTTCTATCTAATAAATGTGATCGCTATCGGAACACAGACCACTACGAACGCTATTAGTTTTAAGGTCATACAGGTTCATAGGTCAACCTTCAATTCAGAATATTTTCTTATAGGCACATTGATAATTGTTAGTTTTACTGTAGAAGAAGCATCCGTGCGAAGTTTTCGAAATCCAGCTACAAACAAAAGCGTGTCGTGCGATGCCTTATTTGGATGCGAATTTTAATTGGATTTGTCACTTCACGAAATAGCGTTAAAATACCTAGAGTATATTACTAGAAGAATACAATTTATTGAAATATTTTATTGTATAATAATCAATACGCAAAAGACAAAGCAGTACCAAAAAGTTTAATATTAAGAGAACTAATGATGTGATAGTTAATAACTCATCAGTTATATCTAAAAATGTTACATCTGATAATGTTTTAAGATTATATTCTTTAACCTGTTTTAATTTTAGTAAAGCGAATTACTCCTTAATTAATACTGACATTTTAAATATCGATTGGGCAATATTTTCTTCAGATAAAAGCTACAGAAGAGGCTGTCACTGAGTTTTATAAAAATCTATATTCGATTATAAAAAACATGTCCCACTGGATCAGTAATAAATCTTTAAAATATCATGTCTGGTTTAGGGCTTGTTAATTTTAAGAATAAAAATAAATCGTGGGTAAAATGGAAAAATACCAGAATATTTTCGACCTATGAGAGCTACTCAGTATTTAAAACTCGTTTTCGAATGAGTCCCTTAAGTACTATAAATCTTATATCACCAAGGTTGAAGATAGTATATACCTCAATATAAAGTTTTTCTGGGCATATCTACATAATTTAAAAAGTAAAGCTAATAGAGACACTATTCCAAACAACGTGTTTTATAAAACATTTCGTCAAAGAATCCAGACGATATTGCCACTTGTTTTCAACGTACTTTCAATCAGTATTTCAAACATGCCAAATTAAAACGATTATGACGTAAAAAGCATTTCTGACACCAATTGCAATTCTGACACTTATTAGTAACGTAGAGCTTACTCCAAATAATGTATTGAAAGAATTACGTAAGTTGGATACGAGTAAAACCCCGATTGGATAATATTCCTCCGATTTTCTTAAAATTGACTGTTGATACTATATACCGTAATATATTTTATATTTAAAATATGTTTAAAACAAATTGTCTTTCCCACTGTCATGGAAGTCAGCGTATTACTCCGATCTTTAAAGGCCAAGGAAATAGGCCAAACGTGAAAAATAATAGACGTATTACCTAGTTGGTCAAAGATTTTTGAAAAATTAATTCATCACGACATTTATCCGGAACTACACAATTATTTTAGAACAGCAACATGGATTCGTGAAAACACCGTTCCACTACAACTAATCTTATGATTTACACATCAAACATATTTGAAAACTTAGGACGCCAACAAACAAACAGACAGCGTCTATACAGACTTTAAAAAAGCCTTTGACAAAGTTGACCACAAAATATTATTAGACAAGCTTGCTACAACGGCATAAGAGAGATCTCTGAGGTGGTTTAAATCTACGTTACAAACCGAACACAAAAGTAATTGTGAACGAGTTATGAGTCGGAATTTGCAACTATAACATCTGGGGTACCACAGAGATTCATTTTAGGGCGTTCTTATTCGTATTATATATTAATGATATAATCATTTTTTTAAATTGTATGCAGATGATCTTAAAATGTTCATAGTTTAGAAAACTTTATTGATCATTATAAGTTTCCAGGAAGATTTTAACCGGTTATCATCATATCTAAGAAAAATAAGTTACATCTTAAACCACCAAATGTAAAACAATTACTTTTACAAAGAAAATAAATTATAAGCTACTTTTACATATATATATAGGTTGGAGTAAATTTAAACTAAGTCAACTTAATTAAAGATCTCGGAGTCACATTTGACAGTAAATTACATTTACATAGCCATGTTGATGAAATTATTAAAAAGCATTCAAAACATTTGGTTTTGTAATGCGGTCGAGCATAAAATTTCAAAAACCCTCCTCGTATCTTTATCTTTATAAATCCTTAGTCCGTTCCCAACTTGAATATGCTGTATCCATATGGAACTTTATTTTGATAAATATGTCGATGCTCTCGAGTCTGTTCATAAAAATTCCTAAGAAACGTAAATTATAAATGTTATGGCACTTACATATCTACAAACAATTATTGAAAAATTCTAACCTTCTTAGCCTTAAACCAAGAAGAGCGCAGTAAAAGGAATGTTGCTCCATGATCTATGTCAAAATCAATATGATTATATTACTTTAGTAAATAAGGTTCGTTTCCAAGTTCCAACTCGTACGCAATGTCGTAATGAAAATTGTCTGTTTGCGCTGAATAAATGTCGAACAAATGCTGGCAAACGTTCACACGTGTATCAATTGTTATACTGCTACAATTAAAATTTTAATAA
This sequence comes from Lamproptera curius, assembly GCA_029286875.1. Lineage (NCBI taxonomy): Eukaryota > Metazoa > Arthropoda > Insecta > Lepidoptera > Papilionidae > Lamproptera > Lamproptera curius. Next base: position 25,173 of record JAGSMT010000380.1, read on the forward strand.
TGTTGATATTTCTAGTAAGAACCTAAAAAATTAAAAAGGAAATTTTAAAAATATTACAAAACAGTAGCTAACTTAGCATCTCTCAATTTTTCTACTTCAACTTTTAATATATTATATTGTAATATGTGGTAACAGGTGCATGACACATTGATTAACTCTATTGTCTAATTATCACTGTATCTTTTTATTATGCTGTGTCTGTGTGTATTATGCTGTGTGGAAAAATAAAATATTGATATCCAATACAAACATATGATTATAATAATGTTCGTATTTGAACTAATTAGCAATTTACATTCAGATTCTGACGCTAATTATTGAATATTATATTCATAAACGGTCGATGTTTGGTAAATACAAAAGATTTTACCAGCGCATTTATATAAATCTCATAGACTCTTTTGAAACTTAAAAATAAGTTAAACACACTTATTAGATGGCAGTTTTAAGCAAAGCAGTTCAGATAAATTAAAGTAAACGAGCTCTAAATAAAAACCGCTCCTGGGTTATGCCAAACATCGGTCGTGCATCTGAGAAATATGGTAGAGGTTAAATTGAAAATTTAAAATTCACTCCACGGGTTTGGTTTAAAATGAAAACCTCGGCGGCAACTTTAAAGTACAAAACAAAAGGCTACTTTTTTATTTAAAAATAATTATGATCAAGTATAAGACAATTGCCTCCGTAGCCTAGCGGTAAGGGCGAGTGCTTTAGAAACCGGAGGTCGTGGGTTTGAATCCTGCGGGGATTTAACAAATTTTCATTGTTGTTTCATTGCAATTTGGGCCGATTACCCAATTGTCTGAAAATAAAATGATCCATATGTGGGATGGGCATGTAAAAAGTCGATCCACTCACCAACCCGTATTGGACCAGAGTGGTGGAATACGGTACAAAAACCCCCAATGGATAGGGGTGTATTATGTCCAGCAGTGGACTAACACAGGCTAATCATGTATGTGTGTGTGTATAAGAGAATTATTATATATGTGACGAAGAATGTGCGACAAATATAAACATTATTTCAAATAGGATGTTTTGCGCTGAATCTTTAACTTGGACCTTCATTTCTTCTCTGTTTTATTTAAAGATCATATTGTTCATTTTCATGTTGCCAGCATGCTTAGCGGTCCAAACCCATAAATATTAACTTCGAATTGTTGATGATCCGATATCCAAATAAGTAGGAAATCGAACTACAATTTAAAAGCATAAATCAAGTTCTTTAATAAATTATATTTTAACAGATAGGTGAGTTTTTTTCTTTGAGTATATAATATTTTTATACGTATATATACAAACTGCCGCCGTAGCCTAGTGTTAAAGGCGTGTAGTTTTGAAACCGGAGGTCGTGGGTTCGAACCTTCTGGGACTCAGCAAATTTTCATTATTGTTTCCTTAGTTGGTTAGGCAATCGGTCGGTCACCCAATTGTCTGAAAAGTAAGATGATCCATGCGTCGGATGGGCATGTTAAAAGTCGGTCTACTCACCAAACCGCATTAGACTAGCGTGTTGGTAAACGGTCCAAAAGTCCCCTAATGGAGAAGGCGTGGAGTAGTGAGATCTATGTCCAGCAGAGGTCTATCACAGGTTGATGATTGTGGTGGAGGGTGGGTTTGAAATCTTATCATTGAAACATGCAAAGTCTTCGTTGAATACAGGCGTAAATAATGCAATTCCCTCCGTCTGTCTTTACTATTTATGATAAAGAACATAATTCATATCCTTACAAATATTTTTTGTTTTTCGAAATTTTGCTTTTTTGTAAGTGCGTTTAGAAATAAATAATTGATTCAATACCTTGGATTGTATTACTTTTGGATTCTGACTTTTATTACAACAAACAAAACCTAGAATAATGATATAATTCTCAACAATACGGTATTTTTGGTCGTTAACCGTTATAAATAACGTCAGGTCGTTTGTTACATTCAGACTTCGGTAGTAAGCTTTATGGTCGTACATTAGTGGAACAAAGATACGTAAGATGAATTACAATAAAAATATAAACAATAACGTCTACTTTTTGATACAATTAATAAAATATGGTTATATATATTATTATTGTCATTATTTATTTTATAATTATTCATATTTGTATCATCATTTCCTTTTTCAAATTTTTAAAGCTTTGTTATTTATTTTACTTACTGAAGTTTTATTAAATAAAATATACTAGAAATGAAACATTTTTCAATATGAATTTAATAAAACTTTTGAGAACTAATATAAGTAATTAATTGTTTCTAATGGAACAAGGTATTAGAAGGCACACGAAATATTAATAGTATAAAAATAATGTTACAAATACAAAAAGAATAATCTTAACAATACCCTAAAAAAACTTTTTTATGCATTATAAAATTTTAAAAAATACATTTGGTCCTAACTGTTTAAGAGATGTAATCATTTATAATTGTAATGCAAAGAATAAGTAAGAACCTATTCTTTTAGTTTTAGATATAAAGTTCGGTGATGCACCTCTTTTATGATTTTTTATTGGTTGTCAGATTGTAAAAAAATATCTAATGCTTTTAACTCGTTTTTGATAAAAAACTAGTTGACAATGACTTGACTGCTAGTAAAAACTATCATGTTTTAGCTATTGTTTACATTTCTTACAATTTAAATATGTTAATCAAAGAAAATACAATATGGTCGCCTTATCTCAGCTAAAATTATCAGAATAAGATTCCAAAAGCGGAACATAAAATTTATTCTGTGGGGTTTAATACGATTTTCTTTAAACACATTCTAACCAAACCTATCTCATCATCATCATCATCATCATCATCAGCCTGTGTTCGTCCACTGCTGGACATAGGCCTCCCTAATGCACGCCACCGCTTCCGATCTTCGGCTATTCTCATCCAGCCCACACCGGCCACTTTGGAATGTCGTCACTCCATCTTGCCGCAGGGCGTCCCACACTACGCTTTGCCGAGCCCGGTCTCCACTCCAGAACTTTTCGACTCCAGCGGTCATGCGGCTTATATGACCGGCCCACTGCCACTTGAGCTTTACTTAATCCGGTGGGCTATGTCGGTGATTTTGGTCTCTCTGTCGGATCACGTTATTTCGATGCGGTCCTTCAGAGATACTTCGAGCATAGCCCTCTCCATAGCTCGCTGAGCGACTTTCAAATTTGTGGACCAGTCGAACCGTAAGTGTCCAAGTCTCGGCACCGTAGGTCAAAACGGGTAGGACGCACTGATCGAAGACTTTCGATTTGAGGCTTTTAGGGATGGGTGACGAGAAAACCTGACGAAGCTATGAAAAGCTGCCCAGCCCAGCCGAATCCTTCGTTGTCTCCCCCAAAGTTGCTTTTACCTAGTTGGAGCGTTTGCCTAGGTAAACGTATCCGAAACAACTTCGAGGGAGGTGTTGTCACCGTGATCGGTCCCGGATCAACGTGCTCGTTAAACATGACCTTGGTTTTACCCAAGTTCATCCGGAGACCGATGCGCAAGACCAGCTGGGCTTTGCACCATTTTGTGCAGGTCCTTAGCGGTCTCAGCCATGATGACGATATCGTCCGCAAATCGAAGATGTGAGATGTACTCGCCGTTCACATTTATGCGTGTCCTTCCCAGTTGAGCATCCTGAACATGTCCTCACGCGCGGCGGAGAACAATTTCGAGACATGACGTCTCCCTTGTCTCACACTGCGGTGCAGGGGATAGGCTCAGTCTGCCCACTTTGGACTACGACAGACATAGTAGCGGCGTTGTACAGACATCTCAGCATCTCGATATATCGCCAATCAATTTGGCACCTAGGAGACTCGAGGAAAGACCAGGGTCTCGATGGAGTCAAAGCTTTCCATAGTCCAAATGCCATGTGACAGGGGCTGGTTATACCATGTGTCTTCTGATAACCTGCCTCACTGTATGGATGTGATCTATGGTGCTGTAACCCTCCGAAACCCGGCCTGTTCTCGAGGCTGCCTTGTCGAGCTTTGCAAGACGATTCGAGATGACCTCGAAAACAACTTATAGACATGACTCAGGAGCGATATTGACGATGTTCTTCAAAATGGTTTTATCACCTTTTTGAAGAACAATACGACAAACCTCTTATGCCATGCCTTAGAGTTCTCCCGGAGAGAAGGGCAGAGTTAAATAGACGGCGGAGTCTTTCAGCACCGGTTTACCGGCGGCCTTCAGAAGCTCCGTCGTGACCTAAACCTATCTGCCTGCAGCGAATCTTATTTTTACTAAAATCTTTCTTGATAACATATAGGTATATTTTAATTTTTTTAAATAAAAGTAAAGCTAATTTGATAATATAAATTTAAAAACGCACAGGTCCTATATAAATTGTCTGCGATTAAGACTTCGAGGTACCAATGGGCTGTCTTTTTATTCGATATCAGATTGCTGGTGTATGCCGGTGGATCAGGCCCTGATAATAACTTAAGCAAAAGCTAGGGGAAAAGATAAGGTTTAATTTTTATGGCTTGTACAAAATTATACAAGATTATATACAAGATTATATGAGCAGTCCGGCCATCTGATGGAAAGCTCTTTGATAAATACCGGTGGTATCACCGACGCTATGGTTACTGTGAGACACAGTATGTTAAGTCGTGTTTGGTGCACTTCAAACCGGAACACAGTACTATTTTTACAGGAACTGGTAGGAATCATTGTAGAGTAATTTTTTGTTTTTCTGTTATGATTTTTATCAAGTTTTGTCTTAATGCAATAAATAACTCTAACTTGATTTTTATGCATTTAGCAACATTATCAGCTCTATCTCTATCACAGAAACTAGTCTAACGATTTGGCCATAAAAATGAAGAAAGATATCATAATGATATCTTTAGACACAGAGAGCCCAAGAAACTTTAGATAACATTAACTGAACAGTACGTGTATGGGTAACATGTTACTGATCGATAATTTCTTGTTTAAATTTGCATGTAATTAACATTCCTACGTACAAAGAAGACACAATATTTTATGCAGATAAAGTGACTTAATCTGTGTCACATTAAGTCACTTTAATACGCAGTAAAATATTTAATTAACAGCCGTTCGCCTTACTTTATTTGCCCTACGTGACATCATTTCAAGTTCGTTATCGCACCTGAAAAATGTTAAATGTACTGTTTTAATCATCATCATCTTCATCATCAGCCTGTGATAGTCCACTGCTGGACATAGGCCTCCCCTAATACACCCCTATCCATTAGAGGGTTTTTGGACCGTATCCCACCACGCTGGTCCAATCGGGTTGGGGTGGACCGACTTTTACATGCCCATCCGACGCATGCATCATCTTACTTTCCAGACAATTGGGTGATCGGCTCAAATTGCCTAACCAACAGGAAACAACAATGAAAATTTGTTGAGTCCCTGCAGGTTATTTGGGTAGATGTCAAAATCAATAATTTCTGATGCAATCTTTCAGTGGTACTTCCTGACAGCCGTCTTCTAGCCTGCTGACTGATATTTAATTTATGGAGCAGTCGAACGTTAGTATCCTTGTCTCGGTACGTAGGTCAGGTTGGACGCATTGATCTACTCGCGTTGATTGAAGACTTTGATTTTAGGCAATGTGGGATGGGTGACGAGAAAACTCGACGAAGCTTATGAAAAGCTGCCCAGCCCCGCCGAATCCTTCCGTTGGCCTCCTTGTGTTACACTTGTGACTCTATGAAAGTTATGAAATGTTTGAAAAACGAACGTTAGGAAGTTAACATTTTGTCATTACAAAGTTTATTTTTCATGTGATGAGGGCTTTAAAAATCATTCATATCTTGAAATAAATTCTAACCTTTTCACAAACAAGAAGAATTTTTCTTAACTGTTAATGCAATTTTGTACCTATTTCAGTTATATTCGTCAATAGTGATTAATTGAATATTTGATTATATTTTGATAGATTTTACTTATTTCCTTTTTTTATATACAATTGTTATAAAACAGTAGCATTATTCCATAGTTATAAACAAAATACTTTTTGCCTAGGAAAAATATACTTTAGTTACATTTAATAGTATTTTCCTAGTTTCACGTTTTTCCTACAGTCCACAAAACGCATTATGATTTGCCAATATTTTTGATGACCCAGATAATTAATACCTTTTATAATTATTTTTATTGTTTCATAACCATGTAGTACCAGCATAATTAATCGAGTTAGCCAATTTAAATAACTAATTTAAACAACGTCGACTATAAATGAACTGTTGACTGACATTTGAATAATTTTGGAACTAGGAAACTACTACTTTGAACTGAGCGTTAATAGCGCTTCATTAGACCATGTAAATTAGCAGAATAGTTTAATTTTGATAGCCCTGTCTTAAAACGCTGCAGTTGAATACCAGTTATATTTTTAATTTTCTTATAATAAGTTAAAAGATCTGTAACTGTTTATCAAACACCTCGACAAGGAGGGAGCTTACTCAAATTTAAGGATCCTTCTGCTTAGCTACAATCATTATGCTAGTAACATTAAAATGTTATTTATATACATCCATCCCACTTTGGTATGATAATCACACTGTGCCACTCAATGAAATTTTCATGTGGGACCTTCTTGAAACGAAACCTATTGTTAATACAATATTTTTTAAACGGTTATATGAATTTATGTTTAAAGCCCAACTCATCGATATTATTTGAGTTGTAAGGTCTTTTGTATGTTCCGTTTAACTGAAACAAAATTCATAAAATCATTTATTGGTTTCAAAACATTTCCAATTCCAAGAATTAGCATATGTCTTTTACATTCTTTCAGTAAAGATTATTTGCTAAATGTCACAATATTAAAGGATCCTGTTAACCTTAAGTAAACAAATTTTAGAATGACTTCTTAGTATTTACAAGCAATATAGTTTAGAATAATGAGGGTGTTTTATGTTTGAAATTTTTGCTTGAAGTAAAGTAACAATTGAATTTGTTAACATTTAAACCAGGTAATGTCTAACCTTTTTTAATAAACAACAACGATTAAAAATTAATGCTGTTTAAACATGAGAAAAATGGACAGGTCGACTTAATGCCATATGCATTTTCTCCCAGTCAACCTTTGAGTGGTGCAGAGATGTTACGTGGGGAGGTGACAGATAAAAGTACAAAGGAAAAGTACTGGATTGACATAAGCATATTAATAAATAAAATAATATATAATATATTTAGATATTGATACATATTACTAAAAGATAATATTTATATATTTAGTAATATATATATATATATATATATATATATATATATGTATACATATTATTGAATAAATATTTATATTAATAAATATATAAATACATTATGATCTCAGAAATTATTACTATATAACTATAAATTCGGCAAGTCTTTGAGAAGGTACTTTTGGTCTTTTTTAAAAGCGGTATAATTTTTACAACTGATTTCGAGAGGTAGCTTATTTCATAAAAGCTATAGACTGAATAAAGAATGTAGAGTGCTGAAGTCACAATGGTGAATGGGACATTGAAGGAGAAGATTATTTAATATTTATTAATAGCCACTTATGTAAATAAAAACTGCCTGATTCGTATTCCTTAACAATGAGTTAAAATAGTGCAGTTTTTAATAAACAGATGAGTCGAATTGTAAATGTTAAATTTATTATAATCATAGAGTAGTTTTTCATTTAGATTTTATAAATTATAATTTTAAACTAACACATCACAGAACAAAAATTACAATATAGAACGAACCAGCGACAGACCTGACCATCTTAATAGCCCGCATTCTAACTACTACTTTTGTATTTATGTACACGCACTTGGCTTGTATATATATATATATAGCATAAAAGAGGACTTTGAATTTAAAATATAGCTCCTATTAAACGATCGTTTACCTTGCGTGACGGGAAAATCAGATTGTCAAGTCTTTGGTAGAAGATATAATATTTTGTATCAATAGTCGTTTTTAACACACTTTTCTTAATTAATTTGTAAAGTATTAAAGTGCGCTTTGTATGTTTCATCAATTTATAAAATTTTCTGTTAAAATAAAGCTTCATAGAGATTGTACGTAACATCCTGAAAGTTGTAATTATTATGCATGAGGAATATCTTTAAAGATATCACTTTGTCTTTAATTATTTGAGTTTTTGTCAGCTTGCGTTGACTTTAAATGTTCTTTTCATTTCGTTCTTGCTAATACCTTTCCTCTACAAACATATTATACAGAACATAGTAATGAGATTCTTGTACCGAGTTGACCATATTTCAACTGCTTTGATCTAGGTTGGCATTATCATATATATCCGTATCATTTACTAACGATTTGTTATTCATAATCATTACATATTTCAGATATAACTTTTTTACATTTTAACAGACACTTCGCACATTTTTCAATTACATCTTGAAAATTAAACTAGCGTTTTAAATAAAATCATAGAAGTTGTCATTTTAGTCGACGTCATCTTTTATATTTTAAAATTTTTAAATTATTTTTTTGTATGTAGCGCTCCCACGCTTTATCTCCCACGCATCTCCAGTTTTGTTTTTATTACAGGCACAACGACTGTCATGCATTAAATCCTTTGGCAGAATGACAATGTCTAAACATAAATTATAAAACAATACAAGAACCGCTATCTCTAACAGTGAATCTTACATTTAAACTATTAGCATTAATATCTTAATAGCTAAACACTCTCTGTATGCTAGGAACAAGTTGGTCAACTTTAAATTGCAAGTGAAATGCGTTAGCGATTTTAGATGGTTCTCGCAAGCCTGCAATGCTTACCGGGAGACTTGGTTTCGGATCCAGATTATTAGTTGCTTTCCAAAAGTTTTTAAATTCTTTTTTCGAATGATCTGATGCATATTAGTAAAAGCATTTGTTTCATTTACATCCCTTTCACCTCATATCAAATTATTATAAGAAATCGATGGGATAACAATTTTTGGCTGTATTAAGCTGATATTACAATCAACAATGAGCGGAATGTGATCAGAGTGGTAAAAACCGTAAAGTATCGAGGCGTCAATAATAAGTTTCTTCGTAGCGTTTGTTACTACACAATGGTCAAGCCAACGGAAGGCACCGTAAGCAGTACTTATGTGTGTATCCCTATCTAACAATTGCATATCAATACATGTCCATAATTGATCCTTACATAACATGTAGGGAGTTCTTTACTAAATCGTTCTCCTGGATGCGATAAAATCTTCAAAGATGAAAACTGTTTCGATATTTAACTATCAATTATTGGAAAACTATTTCACCCATTATCGTAACTTCAGATAATTTTAAGTTAATTAAGTGTTTGTTTTATGTCTATTAGTTGCATCTTTTTGACTAACTCCTAAAATAAAAAGGAACATCAATAAATTCAGAGTGTATGTTTGTTTTTTATGATGACCTGTTCTGCGCTCCTATAGTTCTGATTCCTATCATCCAAGACCAGAATAGTATTATCATTAAATAAAAATTATACATGAAAAACTTGAGTCACTAATAGTCTTAATTGCTGCTCAAACGAAACTCGTCCCCGAAACCCTTTAATAATATTAACGCAATAGTTGATGTACATACAATTCCGGGCGCAACTATTATTTTTGATATTTCACGCAAATAGATATTTTGACTAAAACACGTGTAGTTTATAGCGCAAACAAATTATAAAAAGTTTAGTGGTATTTTCGTAAACTTAGGTAAGATATTAACAGTATCTTGTCTAGTCGCGAACAGCAGCGTAACAGCACCTCAGCACACCTTGTACTACAGAAACTAGATGGTTGATAAATACATAGGTTTTCTTTATTTTTAAATACATGTATTATATCAACATATAAATATTACGTTTATTTCACATTTTTTTCCGCGATACGGGATTGAACCAACACCCTAAAGCCAGGCACACAATAGGTCGTCGAACGAAATATTAGTACTAGAATTTACGTCTATTGTACAATATACAATCCTCAATAACATCGCAGATGCTTGATTGAAATTCAATATTGTTGTTCTGAATAGTAGTAATAATTCTGATTGTGACAATAGTTCTGCAGTCACGTTATTGTATGCTTTAATATGCATATTGTCAAGGTACCGTATTATTCTCAATATAAACGGTAAATCAATTTCAAATATTTTATTATAAAAATAGTTAATGTAAGGGAGAAATGACTTATCAAATAACAAAATTATTTAATTAGAGAGACAAAGTCGATTAAGTTTAAAATCTTTCGTGATTAAATTCAAAACTGGCTTATTTTCCCAGAGTTAGGGAATAACCAAGTGTCCCTTTAAGCTTTTGCAAATTTTCGACGATTGGGTTCAATTAAGTGTGAAATACGAGCTAAAGTGTGGGTGACACCCATTAATTATTTTATTTTCCCGATTCATCTACATTACTTATTAAGAGGATGCAAAAGATTGTGTGCCGTCGAAGTATCATCCATCGTTTTTATCCTGGATGAACTTTTATTATATTTAAAAAATCGACGACTCTTTCAAAGACAGCCGCAATAAAAAATATTAACTTTGAACGCTTTTGTATATAATACAAGTACATCGCCATGAAAAAGTTGTTTTCAGTGTTTATTTTATAGTAACAATTCTCAACTCTTCCTATATCTGCACATTGGGAAAGTTATGCACGGTAAAAGAAAAAAGAAATGATTTCCATGTAATGAAGTGACTAAATGAAATATGCAGAAAAACAAATTAATGATGCAGCTATTAATTATAGCAGCCATACTTTATCTGACTTATGTGAGATCATTTCAGTTGTTATAATACCAACAACATATTAAATTATCTATTTTATGCAATAATATGTATTGAAATTTATTTCTAATGTTTAATGTATAACGTTTGTGTATAATGTTTAAGGCTATACCAATTTGAACAAATACAACTTGATGCTAGTACGTGTGTAATATTAAGAAACAAATTGATTGCTTTAATAAAATATTAGATAACATAAGCTGTTGCAGGCAATAACATAATAAATATTAGTAAAAAAGACTAGAACTAGAATAATAGAAAGTGAACATTACTAAATTTAAGTACAAAATAGTTTCAGAAAAAAATATTTGGCGTTAAGAAAAGGGTGGGGTATTAACGAAATAAATTAAAAAAAAATAATTGTCACTTATTGAAAACCAACTTAACTAAATGACTTATAATACGTTACCCTGTTTTATGTCAAGAAATATAAGAAAAAAGAAATAATAAAGCTAAGCTTTGTTAGTTCTGACGTAGGCAAAATCTTATAGTACTTATATTAAATATCAGTATAAACTGTAATTATCTTTAAACGAAGAATTATGAAAGTCTTAAAGTTAATGGCTATTTAGAATGGAGTATATAAATTGAAACGAATACAATTTGTAGAAAGTAGTAAAAAACAATTTATCAAGAGGGAAAGAACTATTGATGACAAGAAGATTTTTATTTATTTAAACTTATGGTAAGAACAAACATGAAAATTTCATTACAAAACAAATATTTAATTTGTTTGAACGTTTCTTATATTTAAATAAATTGGAAAAATAAATTGGCATTGTGATTTATTTAGGGAGTTATCTTAAATACGTAACCTAACTAATACCACTAAATATAGTCCTTTATCCATGACTACAGAACTATAAAAGTAATCACGAGTTTCCAAAGAAGAGTACTCTTTTTAACATAGGACCTCGTCCCGCTCCTACTGGTCCAAATTTGATCATTACTTTTAAATGACAGATATTAGCTTGATTAAATGAATACTTAAAAAGGTATCAGACATTTAAAATGCAGTGGCGGAAACCACGGGTTAGTTTCTTGCAAAGAAAAGATTATCCTTGCAGAAAAAAAGTAAATACGACGTTCAAACATTCTTATAAAAAATTTGAGCTGGGAACTCTATCTACAAACGGTCAAAATACTTGAAAGAGCAGCATATTATAACACGTTACTTGGAACAATTCCAAACGGGAACGGTAGGCGACTTTTGAGTATTGCAAACACTTTTTGGAAACATTTCTAATATTTCACTTTTATTTGCTATTAATGCAGCTCTTTTTTGATTTATGGCAATAGCACTAAAAACGTCACTAATTGAGAGTTATAATAATAGATGAAGCTAAAAGATTACTTTTTCAGTATTAAATAATCAAATCAAATAAAAGTTAAGCATAGATGTTTTTTAAGAAAGTACAAGATGCAATTGCAAAGTGTATGGGGATGGTTAAAATATTAAATTAAAACTGACAATAAGCTTCCACTTCAGTTCTTTAAATATTTACTTACACATAACACAGAACTAGATAAACGGAGCGATTCAAGAAGATGCAGAAACTCAGTTTCGCTGAATCAACTGAAGTTAAATTTACCTCGAGAATTTGAATTTGCTCCTATAATAGAGGCACACAACAATAACTTCTAAATTGTAATAAGTTATTTATCTAAAACTTCATAAATACATTGGCGTAATTAAAACTTAACTGCACATAGATCTTTAAAATACTTGTTGCTTATATTATTGCTGTGAAAATAACACTCTATTTACTACAATGATGCTGCAAATAATACAAATTTAATTAATATAATTTGCCGTGAGACAGGTAAAGGGGCAACAATAAACTCATATCATTTCAGAGTAAAGGACCTGAAAGATTGTATCGATTTTGATTACATATTTAATTGAATTTTAACCCGACGCTTAATGCACTTTTCCAGCGACAGGGTCGCGAAACAAAATGAGATGTCTTGCGTCTTATTGCCATTGTGAAGCATCGATTGCTAGATCGTTATTAAAAATATATAAACATTAAGTACATGATAATTAAAGTACAACATAACTTAGTCTGCAATCTGACCTATGCAAAATAACCTTATTGGATAAATTCAGTCAACATTGATATCATGCTTGGGGTTTCATTTATTAATTTCAAATTTTAAAATTCCACAGGCATCGCTACGAAACGCTTTTGTTTGTAGCTGGATTTTGAAAACTTCGCGCGGATGCTTCTTCTACAGTAAAACTAACAATTATCAATGTGCCTAGAAGAAAATATTCTGAATTGAACGTTGACTTATGAACCTGTATGACCTAAGAGACTAGAAATTACATATTGAATACCTTTCGATCAAATTCTTTAAAACTTATAGCGTTCTGTAGTGGTCAGTGTTCCGATAGCGAACACTATTTATAAGATAGAAGCCTTTATATATCACCAAGGTTGAAGATAGTATATACCTCAATATAAAGTTTTTCTGGGCATATTCACATAATTTAAAAAGTAAAGCCAATAGAGACATATTTCCAAACAACGTGTTTATAAAAACATTTCGTCAAAGAATCCAGACGATATTCACTTTTTCAACTACTTTCAATCAGTATTTCAAACATGCCAAATTAAAACGATTATGACGTAAAAGCATTTCTGACACCATTGGAATTCTGGACACTTATTAGTAACGGGAGCTACTCCAAATAATGTATTGAAAGAATTACGTAAGTTGGATACGAGAAACCCCGGATTGGAAATATTCTCCGATTTTCTTAAATTGACTGTTGATACTACTATACCGTAATATATTTTATATTTAAAATATGTTTAAAACAAATTGTCTTTCCCACTGTATGGAAGTCAGCGTATTATCGATCTTTAAGGCCAAGGAAATAGGCCAAACGTAGAAAATAATAGACGATACCTAGTTGGTCAAAGATTTTGAAAATTAATTCATCACGACATTTATCCGGAACTACACAATTATTTTAGAACAAAAATGGATTCGTAAAAACACCGTTCCACTACAACTAATCTTATGATTTACACATCAACATATTTGAAAACTTAGAGCCAAACAAACAAACAGACAGCGTCTATACAGACTTAAAAGTTTTGACAAGTTGACCACAAAATATTATTAGACAAGCTTGCGTACAACGGCATAAGAGGAGATCTCTGGAGGTGGTTTAAATCAACGTTTAAAAACCGAACACAAAAAGTAATTGTAACGTTTGAGTCGGAATTTGCAACTATAACATCTGGGGACCACAGAGATTCATTTTAGGCCGTTCTTATTCGTATTATATATTATTAATGATATAACTTTTTTTTTAAATTGTATGCAGATGATCTTAAATGTGTCATAGTTTAGAAAACTTTTGATCATTATAAGTTTCGGAAGATTTTAACCGGTTATCATCATACCGTGAAAAATAAGTTACATCTTTAATACCACCAAATGTAAAACAATTACTTTTACAAAGAAAATAAATTATAAGTTACTTTACTATATATATAGGTTGAGTAAATTTAAACTAAGTCAACTTAATTAAAGATCTCGGAGTCAATTTGACAGTAAATTACATTTACATAGCCATGTTGATGAAATTATAAAAGCATTCAAAACATTTGGTTTTGTAATGCGGTCGACATAAAATTTCAAAACCCTCCTCGTATCTTTATCTTTATAAATCCTTAGTCCGTTCCCAACTTGAATATGCGTATCCATATGGAACTTTATTTTGATAATATGTCGATGCTCTCGAGTCTGTTCTATAAAAATTCCTAAGAAACGTAAATTATAAATGTTATGCACTTACATGTCTCACAAACAATTATTGAAAATTTAACCTTCTTAGCCTTAAACCAAGAAGAGCGCAGTAAAGGGAATGTTGCTCCATGATCTATGTCAAAATCAATATGATTATATTACTTTAGTAAAAAGTTCGTTTCCAAGTTCCAACTCGTACGCACGTCGTAATGAAAATGTCTGTTTGCGCTGAATAAATGTCGAACAAATGCTGGCAAACGTTCACCACGTGTATCAATTGTTATACTGCTACAATTAAATTTAATAATGTTGATATTTCTAGTAAGAACCTAAAAAATTAAAAAGGAAATTTTAAAATATTACAAAACAGTAGCTAACTTAGCATCTCTCAATTTTTCTACTTCAACTTTTAATATATTATATTGTAATATGTGGTAAACGGTGCTGATGACAATTGATTAACTCTATTGTCTAATTATCACTGTATCTTTTATTAGCTGTGTCTGTGTGTGTTATATGTGTGTGTAAAATATTGATATCCAATACAAAACATATGATTATAATATAATGTTCGTATTTGAACTAATTAGCAATTTAACATTCAGATTCTGACGGCTAATTATTGAATATTATATTCATAAACGGTCGAATGTTTGGTACAAAGATTTTACCAGCGCATTTATATAAATCTTAAGACTCTTTTGAAACTTAAAAAAGTTAAACACACTTATTAGATGGCAGTTTAAGCCAAGCAGTTCAGATAAATTAAAGTAAACGAGTTCTAAATAAAAACCGCTCCTAAGTTATGCCAAACATCGTCGTGCATCTGAGAAATATGGTGAGGTTAAATTGAAATTTAAAAATTCACTCCACGGGTTTGTTTAAAATGAAAACCTCGGCGGCAACTTTAAAGTACAAAATAAAAGGCAAACTTTTATTTAAAAAATAATTATAATCAAGTATAAGACAATTGCTCTGCTTAGCGGTAAGGGCGAGGCTTTAGAAACCTGAGGGTCGTGGGTTGAACCTGCGATTTTAACAAATTTTCATTGTTGATTCATTGCATTTGGGCCGATTCCCAATGTCTGAAAAAAATGATCCATATGTGGGATGGGCATGTAAAAAGTCGATCCACTCACCAACCGGTATTGGACCAGCGTGATGGAATACGGACAAAACCCCAACGGATAAGGGGTGTATGTCCATTAGTGGACTAACACAGGCTAATCATGTATGTGTGTTAAGAGAATTATTATATATGTGACGAAGAATGGCGAGAAATATAAACATTATTTCAAAGGATGTTTTGCGCTGGATCTTTAACTTGGACCTCATTTCTACTCTGTTTTATTTAAAGATCATATTATTCATTTTCATGTTGCCAGCATGCTTAGCGGTCCAAACCCATAAATATTAACTTCGAATTGTGATGATCCCATATCCAAATAAGTGGGAATCGAACTACAATTCAAAAGCATAAACAAGTTCTTTTAATAAATTATATTTAACTGATAGGTGAATTTTGAGTATATATATTTTATACGTATATATCAAACTGCCGCCATAGCCTAGTGTAAAAGGCGTGTAGTTTAGAATCGAGGTCGGTCGAACCTTCTGGGACCAGCAAATTTTCATTATTGTTTTAGTTGGTTAGGGCATCGTGGTCACCCAATTGTCTGAAAAAGTAAAGATGATCCATGCGTCGGATGGCATGTTAAAGTCGGTCTACCACCAAACCGCATTAGACTATGTTGGTAAACGGTCCAAAAGTCCCCTAATGGAGAAGGCGTGGAGTAGTGAGATCTATGTCCAGCAGAGGGTCTATCACAGGTTGATGATTGTGGTGGAGGGTGGGTTTGAAATATCATTGAACATGCAAAGTCTTCGTTGAATACAGGCGTAAATAATAATTCCCTCCGTCTGTTCTTTACTATTTATGATAAGAAATAATTCATTCCTACAAATATTTTTGTTTTTCGAAATTTTGTTCTTTTGTAGTGCGTTTAGAAAAATAATTGATTCAATACCTTGATTGTATTACTTTGATTCTGACTTTTATTACAACAAACAAAACCTAGAATAATGTATAACCTCACACAATACGGTATTTTTGGTCGTTAACGTTATAAATAACGTCAGGTCGTTTGTTACATTCAGACTTCGGGTAGTAAGTTTATGGTCCAATTAGTGGAACAAAGATACGTAAGATGAATTACAAAAAATATAAACAATAACGTCTACTTTTTGATACAATTAATAAAATATGGTTATATATATTATTATTGTCATTATTTATTTTATAATTATTCATATTTGTATCATCATTTTTTTCAAATTTTAAAGCTTTGTTATTTATTTTATCTTACTGAAGTTTTTATTAAATAAAATATACTAGAAATGAACCATTTTATAAATAAATTTAATAAAAAACTTTTGAGAACTATTATAAGTAATCAATTGTTTCTAGTTAAACAAGGTATAAGAAACCACGAAATATTAATAGTATAAAATAATGTTACAAATACGAAAAGAATAATCCAATAAACATAAAATCTATTCTATGCATTATCAAATTTGAAACAATACATTAGTCCTAACTGTTTAAGAGATGTAATATTTATAATTGTAATGCAAAGAATAAGTAAGAACCTATTCTTTTTAGTTTTAGATATAAAGTTCGGTGATGCACCCTTTATGATTTTTTATTGGTTGTCAGATTGTAAAAAAAAATATCTAATGCTTTAACCTGTTTTTGATAAAAACACCTAGTTGACAATGACTTGGACTGTTAGTAAAACTATCATGTTTAGCATGTTTACATTTTACAATTTAAATATGTTAATCAAAGAAAATACAATATGCCTTTATCTCAGCTAAAATTATCAGAATAAGATTCCAAAAGCGGAACATAAAATTTATTCTTGGGTTTAATGATTTTCTTTAAAACACATTCTAACCAAACCTATCTCATCATCATCATCATCATCATCAATTCAGCCTGTTCGTCCACTGCTGGACATAGCCCCTAATGCACGCCACCGCTTCCGATTCGGCTATTCTCATCCAGCCCACACCGCCACTTTGCGAATGTCGTCACCATCCTGCAGGGCGTCCCATACTTACGTTGCCGAGCCCGGTCTCCACTCCAGAACTTTTCGGACTCCAGCGGTCATGCGGCTTATATGACCGGCCCACTGCCACGAGCTTCTTAACGTGGGCTATGCCGGGATTTTGGTTCTCTGTCGGATCACGTTATTTCTGATGCGGTCCTTCAGAGATACTGAGCATAGCCTTCCATAGCTCGCTGAGCGACTTTAAATTTGTGGACCAGTCGAACCGTGTGTCCAAGTCTCGGCACCGTAGGTCAAAACGGGTAGGACGCACTGATCGAAGACTTTGATTTGAGGCTTTGTGGGATGGTGACGAGAAAACTCGACGAAGCTTTATGGAGCGCCCAGCGAATCTTTTGGTTCTCCCTCAAAGTTGTTTTACCTAGTTGGAGCGTTTGCCCTAGGTAAACGTACTTGAAACAACTTGAGGGAGGTTGTTAATCGTGATCGCCCGATCAACGTGTCGTTAAACATGACCTGGTTTTACCCAGTTCATCCGGAGACCGATGCGCGAAGACTCAGCCAGGCTTTGCACATTTTGGCAGGTCCCAGCGGTCTCCAGCCATGATGACGATATCGTCCGGCAAATCGAGATGGAGATGTACTCGCCGTTCACATTTATGCCGTGTCCTTCCCAGTTGAGCATCCTGAACATAACCCACGCGCGGCGGAGAAAATTCGGAGACATGACGTCTTGTCTCCACACGCGGTGCAGGGATAGGCTCAGTCTGCCCACTTGGACTACGACGACATAGTAGCGGCGTTGGTAGACATCTCAGCATCTCGATATATCGCCAATCAATTTGGCACCGCTGTAAGGACTCGAGGAAAGACCAGGTCTGATGAGCAAAGCTTTCTCATGTCCACAACGATGCAGAACAGGGCTGGTTATACTCATTGTCTCCGTATAACCCGCCTCACTGTATTGGATGATCTAGGTGCTGTAAACCCTCCGAAACCCGGCCTGTTCTCGAGGCTGCGCTTCGTCGAGTTTTCGTGCAAGACGATTCGAGATGACCCTCGAAACAACTATAGACATGACTCAGAGCGATATTACCGATAGTTCTTCAAAATGGTTTTATCACCTTTTGAAGAACAATACGACCAAACCCCTATGCCATGCCAGGAGCCCCGGAGAGAAGGGCAGAGTTAAATAGACGGCGGATCTTTTCAGCACCGGTTTACGGCGGCCTTCAGTCCTGTCGGACTCAAACCTATCTGCCTGCAGAATTATTTTTACTAAAATCTTTCTTGATAAATAGGTATATTTAATTTTTTTTAAATAAAAGTAAAGCAATTTGAAAGTATATAAATTTAAAAACGCACAGGTCCTATATAAATTGTCTGGATTAAGACTTCGAGGTACCAATGGTTGTCTTTTATTCGATATCAGATTGCTGGTGTTGCCGGTGATCAGCCTGATAATAACCTACAAAAAGCTAGGGGAAAAAGATAAGTTTACATTTTTATGGCTTACAAAATTATACAAGATTATATACAAGATTATAAGGAGCAGTCCGCCATCTGATGGAAAGCTCTTGATAAATACGGTTGTATCACCGACGCTCGTTACTGTGAGACAAGTATATTAAGTCGTGTTTGCCCCTTCAAACCGCAACACAGTACTGTTTTTACATGAACTGGAAGGAATTATTGTAGTTAATTTTTTTTGACGTGATTTTTATCAAGTTTTGTCTTAATGCATAATAACTCTTACTTGATTTTTGCGATTTAAACATTATCAACTCTATCTCTATCACAGAAACAGTCTTGGATTTCCATAAAAATTAAGAAAGATATCATAATAATACTTTTAGACACAGAGGCCGAGAAACTTTGGATAACATTAACTGAACAGTACGTTATGGGTAACATGTTCTAATCGATAATTTCTGTTTAAATTTGCATGTAATTAACATTCCCACTACAAAGAACACGGACTTTTCAGGTTAAAGTGACAATGTGTGTCACATTAAGTCACTTTATACGCGTAAAATATTTAATTAACAGCCGTTCGCCTTACTATTTGTCTTACGTGACATCTTCAAGTTCGTTATCGCACCTGAAAAATGTTAAATGTATTGTTTTAACATCATCATCTTCATCATCAGCCTGTGATAGTCCACTGCTGGACATAGGCCTCCCTAATACACCCTATCCATTAGAGGGTTTTGGACCGTATCCCACCACGCTGGTCCAATGCGGGTTGGGGTGGACCACTTTTACATGCCCATCCGACGCATGCATCATCTTACTTTCCAGACAATTGGTGATCGGCTCATTGCCCTAACCAACTAGAAAACAACAATGAAAATTTGTTGAGTCCGCAGGTTATTTTGGGTAGTCAAAATCCATAATTCTGATGCAATCTTTCAGTGGTATTTCTCCGCATAGCCGTCTTCATAGCCTGCTGACCGATATTTAATTTATGGAGCAGTCGAACCGTTAGTATCCTTGTCTCGGTACCGTAGGTCAGGTTGGACGCATTGATCTACTGCGTTGATTGAAGACTTTGATTTTAGGCAATGTCGAATGAGTGACGAGAAAACCCGGACGAAGCTTTATGAAAAGCTGCCCAGCCCGCCGAATCCTTCCGTTGGCCCCTTGTGTTACATTGTGACTGTATGAAAGTTATGGAAATGTTTGAAAACGAACGTTAGGAAGTTAATATTTTGTCTACCAAGTTTATTTTTCATCAGATGATGGCTTTACAAATCATTCATATCATGAAATAAATTCTAACCTTTTCACAAGCAAGAAGAATTTTTCTTAACTGTTTTTGCAATTTTATACCTATTTCAGTTATATTCGTCAATAGTGATTAATTGAATATTTGATTATATTTCGATAGATTTTACTTTATTTCCTTTTTTTTATATACAATTGTTATAAAACAGTAGATTATTCCATAGTTATAAAACAAAATACTCTTTGCCTAGGAAAATAACTTGCAGTTACATTTTAATAGTATTTCTAGTTTCCACGTTTTTCCACAGTCCACAAACGCATTATGATTTGGCCAATATTTTTGTGACCCAGATAATCAATACCTTTTATAATTATTTTTATTGTTTCATAACCATGTAGACCAGCATAATTAACGAGTTTAGCCAATTTAAATAACAATTTAAACAACGTCGACTATAAATGAACTGACTACATGAATTTGAATAATTGGAACTAGAAACACTACTTGAACTGAGGTTAATAGCGCTTCATTAGACCATGTAAATTAGCGAATAGTTTAATTTTGATAGCCTGCTTTAAACGCTGCAGTTGAATACCGTTATATTTTTTAATTTTCTTATAATAGTTAAAAGATCTGTAATGTTTATCAAACACCTCGGACAAGGAGGAGCTACCCAAATTTAAGGATCCTTTCTTAGGGCTACACACATACAGTAAATTAAAATGTTATTTATATACATCCATCCCACTTGGTTGATAATCACACTGGCACCAATGAAATTTCATGTGGACCTTCTTGAAACGAAACCTATTGTTAATACAAAATTTTTTAAACGGTTATATGATTATGTTTCAAAGCCCAACTCATCAGATATTATTTGAGTTGTAAGGGCTTGTTGTATGTTCCGTTTAACTGAAAAAAATTATAAAATCATTTATTGGTTTCAAAACATTTCCAATTCCAAGAATTAGCATATGTCTTTACATTCTTCGTAAAGATTATTTGCCAAATGTCACAATATTAAAGGATCCTGTTAACTCTTAAGTAAACAAATTTTGGAATGACTTCAGTATTTACAACAATATAAGTTAGAATAATGAGGGTGTTTTTATTTTGAAATTTTTGCTTGAAGTAAAGTAACAATTGGAATTTGTTAACATTTAAACCAGGTAATGTCTAACCTTTTAATAAACAACAACGAAAAAATACTGGTTTAAACATGAGAAAATGGACAGGTCGACTTAATGCCATATGATTTTCCCAGTCAACCTTTGGGTGGTGGAGATGTTACGTGGGAGGTCACAGATAAAAGTACAAAGGAAAAGTACTGGATTGAATAATATTAATAAAAAATATATAATATATTTAGATATTGAATAACATTAAAGTATATATTTATATATTTAGTATATATATATATATATATATATATATATATGTATATATTAATGAATAAATATTTATATTAATAAATATATTCATAGATCCGTAGAAATTATTACTATATAACTATAAATTGGCAAGTCTTTGAGAAGGTACTTTGTTCTTTTTTAAAAGCGGAAACTTGGCCACCCTGATTTCGAGAGGTAGCTTATTTCATAAAGCACAGACTGAATAAAGAATTAGAGTGCATGAAGTCACAATGGAATGGGACATTGAAGGAGAAGATTATTTAATATTTATTAATAAAGACTTATGTAAATAAAAACTGCTCTGATTCATTCCTTAACAATGAGTTTAAAATAGTGCAGTTTTAAAAACAGATGGTCGAATTTAAATGTTAAATATTATAACATAGAGGTTTTTCATTTAGATTTATAAATTATAATTTCTAAACTAACACATACAGAACACAAAATTACAATAGAAAACTAGCGAAGGTTAATAATTTCTAACTCACTTTTGTATTTATTAAAATTTTTAAATATTTTTAGTAAAAGAGGACTAATTTAAAATATTGTCTTAAACGATGTTTTACCTTTGTGACGGGAAAATCAGATTGTCAAGTCTTTGGTAGAAGTTAATATTTTACAAAGCGTTTTTAAACATTTTCTTAATTAATTGTAATTTAACAGCTTTTTGTGATGTTTTCATCAATTTATAAAATTTCTGTTAAAAATGCTTGAGAGATTTGAATGTAACATCCTGAAAGTTGTAATTATTATGCATGAGGAATATCTTGATACACTTTGTTTTAATTATTTGAGTTTTTGTATTCGTTGACTTAAAGTTTTTTCATTTCGTTCTACATACCTTTCCTCCACAAACATATTATAAGACACATAGTAATGAGATTCTGTACCGAGTTGACCATTATCAACTGTTTGATCTAGGTTCATTATCATATATATCCGATCATTTACTAACGGATTTGTTATTCATAATCATTACATATTTCGATAAACTTTTTTACATTTAATAGAACTTCCAAAATTTTTCAATTACATCTTAAATTAAACCTAGCGTTTTAAATAAAATCAAGAAGTTTCATTTTAGTCGACGTTACTTTTATATTTTAAAAATTTTTAAATTATTTTTGTATGTAGCGCCCCACGCTTTATCTCCCACGCATCTCCAGTTTTGTTTTATTACAGGCCACAGACTGTATGCACAAACTTTGGCAAATGAAATGTTCAAAAATTATAAAACAATACAAGAACCTGCGCATCTCAACAGGAATTCATTTAAATTATTGATACATTTAATAGCTGAACACTCGTTCGAACAAGTTAATAACTTTAAATTGAAGGAAATTGAAGGATTTTAGATGTTTCTGCAAGCCTGAATGGCTTACAGAAAGACTCGGTTCGATCCAGATTATTAGTTGCTTTAAAGTTTTTAAATTTTTATCAATATCTGATGCATATTAGTAAAAGATTTGTTTCATTACATCCCTTTCACCCCAAATCGCTATTATAAGAAATCGATGGGATAACAATTTTTTGTTTTATTGATATTACAATCAACAATTAGCGGTGATCAGGAGGGTAAAACCGTAAAGATCAGGCGTCAATAATAGTTCTCGAACGCTAATTTAAAAATGGTCAAGGCAACGAACCCGTAAGCAGTACTTATGTGTGAACCTTATTCTAACAATTGTATAAATACTGTCCATAATTGATCCTTAAACATGTAGGAGTTCTTACTAAATCGTTCTCTGGATGCGTTAAAAATCTTCAAAGATGAAAACTGTTTGATATTTATAACTATAATTATTGAAACTATTTCAATTTTATCTGTACTCTAGATAATTAAGCACTTATGTCGGTTTTATGTCTATTAGTTGATTTTTGACAATTCCTAAAATAAAAAGAACATAAATTAGACGTATGTTTGTTTTTTTATGAGACTGTTGCTGCGTCATGTTCTGATCCTATCATCCCTAAGACCAGTTATAGTATTAACAAAATAAGTAAATTATACATGTAAAAACTTGAGTCACTAATGAGCTTAATTGCTGCCTAAACGAAACTGTCCCGAAAACCCTTTAATATTAACGCAATAGTTGATACATACAATTCCAAGCACCTATTATTTTAATATTTCACGAAATAGATATTTTGACCAAAACACGTGTAGTCTATAGCGCAAACAAATTATAAAAAGTTTAGTGGTATTTCGAACTTAGGTAAGATATTAACAGTATCTTGTCTAGTCGCAACAGCAGCGTAACAGCACCCCAGCACACCTTGTATTACATAGGAAACTAGATGGTTGATAAATACATAGTTTTTCTTTTTATTTTAAATAACATGATTATATCAACATATAAATATTCGTTTATTTCAATTTTTTCCGCGATACGGGATTGAACCAACACCCTAAAGCTTCAGGACAAAATAGGTCGTCGAACGAAATAAAAGTATAGAATTTAGTCTATTGTACAAATAAATCTCAATAACATCGCAGATGCTTGATTGAAATTCAATATTGTTGTTCTGAATAAGTAGAAAATTTGATTGTGACAATAGTTCTGCAGTCACGTTATTGTGCTTAATATGTATATTGTCAAGGTAATGTATTATTCTAAAAACGGTAAATCAATTTAAATATTTTAATAAAAATAGTTAATGTAAAGAAATGATTATCAAATACAAAATTATTTAATTAGAGAGAAAGTCAATTGGTTTAAATTTTTCGTGATTAAATTCAAAACTGGCTTATTTTCCAGAGTTAGGGAAAACCGTCCTTTAGCTTTTGCAAATTTTACGATTGGTTCATCATGGTGAAATACGAGCTAAAGTTGTGTGACACCCAAATTATTTTAATTTCCAATTCATTCCATTTACTATTAAGAAGATGAAGATTGTAAAGGCGAAGTTTATCATCCATCTTTTATCCTGATGAACTTTTTATTATATTTAAAAAAATCGACGACTTTCAAAGACAGCGCAATAAAAATATTAACTTGAACGCTTTTGTTAATACAAGACATCGCCAATGAAAAAGGTTAATGTGGTTTATTTCATAGTAAAACTCAACTCTTCCATATTGACATTGGGAAAGTTTCCTTAAAAAAGAAAAAGAAAATGATTTCATGTAAAATGACTAAATGAAATAGGAAAAAAATTAATGGTACGCAGCTATTAATTATACAGCCATATTTATCTGACTTATGGAGACTTTTGTTAATACCAACAAACATATTAAATTATTATTTTTATGCAATAATATGTCTTGAAATTTATTTCAATGTTTAAGTTTAACGTTTGTATAATGTTTAAGGCTATACCAATTTGAACAAATAAACTTGACGTTAGTACGCGTGTATATTAAAAAAAATTAATTTTTGTTTTAATAAAATTAGATAAATAAGCTGTTGAAAGAGTAACATAATAAATATTAGTAAAAAGACTAGAACAAGAATAATAGAAACTAAAAAAAAAGTTAAATTACAAATTAAGCTACAAAAAGTTTCAGAAAAAATATTTGTTGTTGAGAAAAGGTGGGGTATTAAGAAATAAATAAAAAATTGTCACTTATTGAAAACCAATTTAACTAATTGCTTATAAACATGTTACCCGTTTTATGGTCAAAATATAAGGAAAAAGAAAAACAGCAATGCTTTGTTAGTTTGACGTAGCAAAATCTATAAAGTATTATATATTAAATATCAGATAACTGTTAATTATCTTTAAACGAAGAATTATGAAAGTCTCCTTAAAGATATGGCTATTTAGAATGGAGTATATAAAATTGAAAACGAATAAATGTAGGAAATAGTAAAAAACACCTTATCAAGAGGAAAGAACTATTGATGACAAGAAGATTTTTTATTTATTTAAATCTATGGTAAGAACAAACATCAAAATTTCATTACAAACAAATATTTAATTTGTTTGAAACGTTTTAACATTTAATAATTGGAAAAATAAATTGGATTGCGATTTATTTAGGGAGTTTTTAACGGTAACCCAACAATACTACTAAATATAGTCCTTTTATCCATGACTAAGAACTATAATGCTAATCAGAGCCCAAAAGAAGGAGGTACTTTTAAATAGACCGTCGCCGCTCCTACTGGTCCAAATTTGATCATTACTTTAAATGACAGATATTAGCTTGATTAAATGAATACTTTAAAAAGATATCGACATTTAAAATGGTGCGGAAACACGGGTTGCTTCTTGCAAAGAAAGATTATCCTTAAAAAAAGTAAATGACGTTCAAAATTCTTATAAAAAGAGCTAACACTATTAAAACGGTGAAAATATGAATGAGGCATATTATGACAGTTACTTAGAACAATTCCAAAGGGAACTAGGGACTTTTGAGTATTGAAACACTTTTTGGAAACATTTTAATAATTACTTTTATTTCATTAATGGAGTTTTTTTTAATTTAATAATAAAACGCACTAATTGAGAGGAAAATAATAGATGGCAAAGATTACTTTTTTCGGTATTATAATAATCAACCAAAAAAAGTTAACAAGATGTTTTTTTTAAGAAAGTACAAGATGCAATTGAAAGGGATGGGTTTTAAAATATTAAATTAAAAACTGCAATAAAAGCTCCACTATTCTTTAAAATTTACTTTACAAAAGAATAGATAAAGAGCGATTCAAGAAGATGCAGAAAGTCAGTTTCGCGAATCAATAGTTAAATTTCCTCGAGAATTTAATTTGTCCTTAATAGAGGCACACCAAAATAACTTAAATTTAATAAGTTATTTATCTAAAACTTCATAACATTGGCGAATTAAAAACTTTAACTCACAAAGATTTTAAAAATTGTTGTTATATTATTGCTTGGGAAAATAACACTCTATTTAACAAATGATTAAAAAATAAAATTTAATTAATATAATTTGGTAAAAGGGCAAAAAAACCTATCATTTCAGAGTAAAAGGACCTTGAAAAGATTGTATCGATTTTGATTACATATTTAATTGAATTTTAACTCCCGACGCTTAATGCACTTTCCAGCGACAGCGGTCGCGAAACAAACTGAGATGTCTTGCGTCTTATTGCCATTGCTGAAGCACGATTGCTAGATCATTATTTAAAAAAAAACATTAAGCACGATAATTAAATACAAACATAACTTAGTCTGTACTCCGACCTATGCAAAATAACCTTATTGGATAAATTCAGTCAACATTGATATCATGCTTGGGGTTTCAATGATTAATTATAGGATAATTAGGCAGGTTGTAAAAGCCATCTTCCCTGCAATCTAGTTGTTTGATATTAACAGCCTCACGGACAATCCTTAGTAGGTGTAACAGGTGTTCTTTAGCAAGGATTTATGGTCGGTCAGATATGATCAAATATGTAGGTGATTTAAAGCGTCACAAACTGCCGACTAGTTGTATTAGTGTTTTATTACAGATGTTTAATGTTCGAAACGTCGGGAGCCAAAATATAATTTAACGTGTGACTTACACGCAGAAAATTCATAAAGGCCCTTAATACAACTAAGTGTAATAATCAAGTAAATAAAAGATTTGATAAATTCTCATACAGTTATGTCAGAATTTATGTTAACTGGATTTCGCCAGAAAAGTTGTCATGGCAAACTCTTCGCCCGTAATCCGTTTATAATAGAAGTTGTTTTAAAATTTTGTGTTCTTCATTACTTGAAACAGTTTGTGCATATTTTATGACCCACGTGGCTTAAATCTTTGTTAAAGTTAATTTCGTATTACCATCTTTAAAGTCTTATTGTTACGGACTCAGATAAGTTTTTTAGTTTTGTCAACGTTTTTAAATTTAATCGCATGAGGTTGTGATAAGACAAAATATCAGCAACTATTAGGTTGATTTAAGGATCAATTTGTTTGTATACTTTCAATCAGCGGTGCTAGACTGTAAAAAAATATTATTTTACCTTTTAAAATTTCATTTTATCGGTTAAATTACATCTACATTTAATTACATATATCACATTTATGCCCGTCTTCCCAACCGAAGGAGATAATTCGGAGCGTGTCTTATTTTTTATATATATGTGATAACGATCCAATTTTGTTCATTCCTTTTTAAATGATGAGTATAGCTGTCTTATAGACTTATTTTTTAAATAATTTTGTGATAAATAGTTTAATAGATATTTCAGAAATTAAAAATTTGGCTAAAACCATCATTAAAAATTTTATTGCAAAGATATTTTTCCTTCATAATTATAATTCTTCAATTGGTCTACAATAAAATCTTCAAGAGCATATAACTATGTTTTAGGAATAATCATCTTAATGTAAACAAAAAATAAATCGACATTTATTCAACGTTAACATGAAATAGATGCTCATTAAGGGCTGGTCATCCTTTGAATAACTAACGCTTTCAATGCACGCTAATTCAGGTAATCTTTCTTATTCAGCTTGTGAGGTCTGAATAATTTTAAACATAGAGAATTTTTATCTTACGTTTTGAATTTCTACGAATCGCTGTACATATTAACCTTCGTAACTATGAGCGCCTTGTCAATAATTGTGGAGCTCAATTTGGATACAAATAATAAGCATATATTATCGTGTTTTTATGATAACAGAGAAGGTAATTTTTTTAATAATTCAGGTTTTTCTTTCGTTATAAAGACTAAAGAAAAAATTATACATATATTGATATGTTGCCATAGTAAAACTGCAATTGATCCTCGACATTTAAATCCAGCAAGCAACTGCTGTCTTTACCTAAAAAAGCCGTTTTAACTTTTGTAACAAAGGTTAGAAAGTTTTTAAGATTTGCTTCTAAATTTCTAAATGAATTCTATAGCAATTGAAAACATGAGGCTCTTTATTTATTTCTGTTCCAAGTAAATAAAAGATTCAATTGCAATAAATCAGGAAATTTGTTGTATTATAAGGTAGGTTTTGCGAGTATCACGTCCCGTGTTCATTTTTAAGCGTATTTTTTTTTTATTTCATTTAGAGCGTCTTGAAAACATTAATTGAAACTAATATAGAATGTTATTATAATTGTATTGTTGAAAAAATTAAGCAGCTGAAATGAATTATCCAAGATAACAAAATTAATCAAAAGCCTAACGAATATCTTTAATAAATTGAAATAACGTAGGAACTATCTCTTTCAAAATAGATGACAATTTTAATCTAGCACAGATAATGCTCGGATAACAAATTGATACTGGAAAAGCTGCGGGCGGGTTTAAAGGACGGTATTAAGCCTTTAGTATTACTTGCTACACGAATACTATTGTAAAGTAATATTTATGTCTACTTTAAAAATATTATAAGACAACATTTCAGTACGTTCCTGGAGAAATATCCAATCAAATATGACGAATATAATATGTTTCATTCATATTAGCCTGTGTTAGTCCACCGCTGGACATAGGCTTCCCCCTATACACGCCTTCTCAATCGTATCTCGCCACGCTTGTAGGACCGACTTTTACATGCCCATCCGACGCATGGATCATTTTACTTTTCAGGCAATTGGGTGATCGGCCCAAATAGCCCTAACCAACTAAGAAACAACAACGAAAATTTATTGAGTCCCCGCAGGATTTGAACCCTCGACCTCCGGTTTTTTAAAGCACGCGCCTTTACTACTTGGCTACGGTAGGTAGTTAGGTATGTTTCCCGATTTGTTATTGAATTGGACATTGTTTTGTTAGGTAAAGCGTAACTCTTTCGAAAAGTCGTCTTCTAAGGTTTGTGAGATTTATTATAAATTTATCACAATATATTTTCAATTTAACTTTAATCAAATCCTTAAATTATTTACAACTACTCTTAAAGATTTCATATTCTTATTGGCATTATAAATAAAATCATTTATCAAAAGAATGCAGATGAAAATTAATTATGCGGTTTTGTTAAATTTTATATATACAATACTCAAACCTTTGCTGTTTTGCTTCATCTAAAATAAAAAAAGAATATTGTACACTACAAAAATCTTACATTACATTTTTTTTGCAATACAATACAAATTCAAGATTAACTTAAAGGTTTTAACAATCAAAAATTAGAACATAAAGATTAATAAAAGAGTACTTTAAAAGCTATAATGGAGTTAAAATGAACAGAAACTTTTTGTCAGACTCGGAGGGTGCCCTTTTTGGATGCGATTTTTTATACCCAATTTCATCGAAATCATTTAAATGGTTTTGACGGTAAAGACGGTCAGACAGGCAGAGTTTCGCATTTATGATATTAGTTATCCATTCTAATAATATACATAATAATCCAATTCTTAATAAACTTCGAGTGACTTTAGGGAGCGTCACTTTATTTAGTAACCTAACTATGTACGAGAGGAGCACGCGTTACTGTACTTCGATTATCCTAATATTGTGATTCGTGTATTCGGGGTCAGCAAATTGGTGCATAAATGCTCATATTATGTGTTCGCTTGTATTGGGTAAAACAGATTTATTGGTTTTAAAATTTGTATGGTTTTCGACCGCGGTAACATAAAAAAAAGAGATTTAATAGACGCACGGAAGACAGGGAATAATAAAAAATTAAGATGAGACTAGAATTATTAAAATATACTTAAAATTGAATGAATTAAAAGGTAGACAGTTATTGGATAAATACAATTTTGTTGTCATTCCTGAATAATTATTAAGATTATTATCTTAGAATTTGCAACTATACCAGATTGATACAATATTATAGAATGTTCATGTGAAACATCGATATTTGTTTTAGAGCGCGGTGAGGATGAATATTATTGCTACAATTTTTAACAAAGTCAACAGGAAGTTGCTACTGAATCAATACAATCGAGCAAAAATTTCATGTGCGATAATTTTAATTTAAGCTTCGAACGCAAAGACAAGGCTTGATATTAAAGGATTATTTACATTCATTCAATGCGTTGCCCCAAATCAAAAAAAATCCGAATTTTAATTATCACAACATAAATTAGAAGGATCAATTGCAATGACCTTCAATCATTTCAAAAATCAATTGAATTTCCTTTCGTAATTAATAATTATCTAGTATATACGAACATATTTTCGTTTCGTGCATAAGTGATATGAACTGTATTCTGAATTGTACATATTCGCTGACAATTTCGGTAGTCAAAATATTTTTCTTCCAAAATTATTGACACCTTTTACAAATCACTACATAGTATAAAACAAACTCGCTTTGAATTCTTACTTCTTAAGGATTACGCAATAGATTTTGAAGGGTTTTGAATAGACAAAGTTATTCAAAAGAAAGTTCTATGTTAAATATATGCATAATATTGTGAAACTCGATAAAATTAGATGTTTCAAATGTTGTGTCGTAAAAAGACATTTTGCAAACGCTGGCTAAACCTCCAAGATAAATCAAAATAATGTACCATAGTTTGCACATTTAATAAAGGCAACAAAAAGTCCCATTTATGTGTCTGACTTAAGAAAAGGTCAAAAATTTTTGTCTTTTACAAAAGATACCTAAATCTTTAATTGTAAAAGACAAAAATTTTGAAAACCAATATATTCAAAGTCTTAACTTTCTGTTGAATTTTAATAAAAGGCCAAAGTTTCCGTAACTAAGAGTCAACTGTTTTTAAGCGTTTTGAATGGTGATTTATCAAAGGAACAATTAGTCAGATACAATTTTTAGAGGTACAAAAAAATATATAAGACATCCATAATTAATTTCCTTCAACGTTTCGGCAATTGATTAATAAAAAAATTTATTTATTTTAATGATACTCTGCCTTAATTAGCTTTTCACTGTTTATGACTGATTGACTGAGACATCACAACGAAACTAATTCTGACTATAGTTAAAATTTGTGTTTGGTTTTAATACATTCCAGTATTTGAGATATACCATTGACATCAAAGCTTTGAAGGAAATATTTAACTTTCTAAGACCTTTTTAACTTTACAAATGGTTTATAGCTTTTTTTAAATAACTGAATTATCCCTATTTTGCAAGAATTACTTTGATTAATCCGTTAATTTGGTTTACGTAAAAATAATAAAACACAGCTGCCTCTAGATATTTTTAACATAATAAAACATAGAAAACGCATTTGCTCTCAAGGGTTGATAGAATAAACTTTTCCGATTTTCTTAACACCTTGATCCGTATCGGTTAGAAAATGCCAAAACAATTCCTATTAAATACACAAGATGAATTTTTAAGTTCAGATTGATATCTTTTCGAATTAATTTATCACTTATTATATTATTCTTTTTCTGAACGAATTAAACTGATCAAGTAATATTTCTAGAACAAATTTCCTAGACATTCCAGATATTAGTTTCCAATTTTCAGTATTTTGTCTATTTGAATAAAGTGATGTATTTGTGTTTGTTTAATATGAGCCAACAAATATACAACTCCATAAATATTATCGGTATCAGACTGAACCTAATAAAATTTCTAGAGTGATAACAAAACCTTTTAGAGGGTTTCTTAAACTGCAATAGATTCGGAATTCTCATACTGAAAAACTGGAAACATAAATGTTTCTATGACTTTTGCCTTTTATGCTAAGATTGGCAAGACGAAGAGCTCTTAACGAGTAATACAAGTTCCTTGTATTAACCAAGTGTCTACTTTATTACTTAAGACTTTAGAAATTTATATCATCTTTTAACCTTGTATAAATTTTGGAAATAAGGTAAGATAATCATATTAATTTTTTATAATCTGCATCCAGCTTAGTGGAGGTTTCATTAAAGTCCTGCGGTGACTCAATTAAAACTTGTAATGTGGCGAAATAATGGCCTTTTAGATCCAGTTATTCCAAAATCCATATTGTATATGACTTGATAATGTCTCATATCTAAATAACAATTTTATTTTATTAAATCTTACTCTCTATTTTTGACAGTAATCGGACATAATTGCTATATAAATAGCATTTCATTAAACCTTTGAATTTATATCGAATATAAACGTAAAGACGACTTTTATGCATTTTTTCTAGTGAACCCTTTTTATTCAGCATAGATGTGAATTTGTTTTTATGGTTACGTGTGCAGTACTTATATGCCGAACTTTATTTCACACAAAAGTTGTTTAGCATTTATAATACTATTTTATTTCGTTCAAATCATAAAAAGTTTATAGGATAAAAATGAATTTAAAATGATAACTAAAACTACACTAATTGAGCAACCCATGATGTCATTTGTTACACTTTAAACCAAGAAATCATGCTCTTCGAAATTTGCAGAACTAGATTAATTCTTTTAAAATTACTTAAAGCATATGAATGTACCTTTGTCACATGTGCGAAAACTTAATTTAAGTAAAAAGTGTATCATACTTAAATCTTATATAGAAAAATAATAAACATTATATAGAAAGCTATAAAGACTTAAGAGAGATAACTAAAAAAAAGATAATTCGTCAGTAATAGTTCACGAACCACGAAGAACGATATCGTCGAATCGTACTTTCCATCAATTCATTTACGCTTTCACCGGCGGTGAATTTACTAACATTATTTCTATTTTACTTAAAAATAAATATGTATGAAGTGGATTCGATATGTAATAATCGCCTAAATACAAAGTAATTACTACGCCGATCTCTATATTATTATTTAAGTTCAATTAATATCGTACTTGATTCAGACAATCGATTACGTTTATTATCTGTATATTGAACGTTTTAAAGTGAACAAGGAAAAAGTGAGTTATTTTAGCAAAAAATGACTCGACTTCAAACAGTATGTTGCATATAATACATATAAGTCGATAACAACGTAAACCTATACGCATAACCTGCGCAAGTTCTGACTGAAGCATTTAAATATATTCTCTGATGATATTTAAGGTATTGATTTTGTCAAAACTTCGTGTAGGACATTTTATGAACAAAAAAAAATGTAACTCTTAGTGCTTTATTCTGCATAAAACTACACTGTATACTTAAATGAGCTTTGAATGTGTCCTCATTGACATGTTTTAACTTTTACATTAAAGCGTTAGTGGTTTTTCTTGAATAATTCAAGAAGTAGATTTACGAAGAACATAGATTAAGACTATGTCTTAAGGGTTATATATGTTTCCACATAATCGTACCAGGTTGTGGTTTTCGTCGCTTAATTATGTTTTTCTTAATATAAATTAATTTAATCAAAATTATTTAAAAACAGAAGACCACATTATTTTATTTAAAACTTATCAACAATTTTAACACACTTCAGAGATGAGTATTAATTTAAAATAACACGTGTAAGTGTTACAATCACTTATAGATAAACGATATACACAATTAATAGAAAGGTCCATAAAAAAAAAAAAATTAGACACAATGAAAATAAAAAGCAACGTTAACATCAATGAGACAACAGCTTTAAATTTATACCTTTATACCTTCTTTCTTAATAATACCTTCTACTTACCGTTTAAGAAACGAACAATCAAAATCGGAGCTATGGGAGCGGAGCAATGATGAACCATAAAAAAAAACGAACATACGCTCCAAACTTATTTACGCTCCTCATTCTTTTAGGGAGTTGGTCGAAAAAATGCTACACTGCAAAATATACATAAAAGAAACACTATAGATTTGTAACTATATAGCGCGTACAGATAAGGATTCACTAGCTAACTGAGTTCTGTCTCTTATTTTTCCATGTTTGAACTTAACACAATACAGAGATCGTTTCGACGTTTTAAACGTTCTATAAATTGCCTTTCGAACCAATCGAACCAACTCGAAAGGTGGCAACTGAGCTAGCGATGCGATGTAGACCTTCCTTTATATTCAATCTTGTTTTGACGCCAAAATATCGTTGACTGTTTAAATAATTCTTCTGTGTTTAAAGTTTTAGATTATTTTATTTTATTTGACTTCTAGGTTTATATAGTTAAATAAATATTCTATAACTTTCTATTTAATATAAAGATAAGTTTGTTAATAAACACTGACTCATAAACGTTAACTTGTCACGAATGTGGAATATTCATTGTTTAAATTAGAATAGTGTCAAATTTTACAGTAGGAGCTTTGGAGATAGTCAGTTTATATACAATAAGATGTTTTAACTGGCAGCCTTTTATATGGTTTGTTTAATTTTGTGAGGTCTTTAGTCTTTAATTAACTTACATAATACCTTTGATCAAATATAAATAAAATATAATTTTAAATTGTAATATGTTTTAATATATATATAAATTATTATAATGAATTTGAGATTAACAAGAAATATTAAATATCACACCTTTCAGGATATTCATATATTCGCAACAAAGGTACAATTGGTTTAAATTTCTTCTTTTTGTGTACAGATTGATTAATAGTATCTTTAAGTCAAATTGTCAGTAGGGTACTAACAAGACTACGCGTTCGTCGTTCAGTCTGTCAGAGCCAACTGATGTGTATATGCATCCTCTATAAGTCGCCAAGAGGGACGATTTTGCGCCACCAGCATCCACCGACCTTCTGCACATTTGCACTGGTCGTCACTTCATCTCTTTTGAGGTCATCCGATACTGTGATGGCCATTACGGGGCTGAAACTGGAGAACCTTTCTTCCCTAACGGTTAACAGTTCTACACAGGCTATATGAGCAGAACCCGCTCCAGACCTTGCGGAACGACTTGGAGGTTCCTTATATGGCCGGCAGTAAAGGACGATATCTCAGTGCAGAATGCCTACACTGGCAATACACATTCAAAGACCTTTGTCTTCAGGTATGGATAGGATACGTCGTAGCTCCGACATACGAGCTAGATATATGAATTAGATTCGTTAGTGGACGTCTGGTTTAAAGTTGGACTTACCTAACCAGACTACTTGTCCTATATTAGTTGACAACTTTGAGCACAGTACTCCCAACCACAATCGGTGTAGGTGCCGTAGACGTAGACATGACTTTCGTCTTATCCATGTTCATCCAAAGGCAGGTTGGGAGACACTATTGACGTCATTGGGCGTCAGCGAGTCCGCCAAGATGACTATGTCGTCGGTAAATCTAAGGGTGATGCACTTGCAAAATTTTGGAATTCGAAAGCGTGCCATATCGATGTCATTTTTATTTTTCTTTGTGCAAAGGGACAAGAATGCACTGAATTCTTACTTGAGTATTTTTTAAAAAAACCTTTTACGTCTTCATTACAAATATCTTAATCCTTGAATTTTCAGCTGAAGCAAAAAGAAACTTTTGAAATCGAAACTTCAATAGCTTTAGCGTCGTACGAGCTCAAAATCTAATTCTACATGATCGCAAAGTTCATGGAGTACCCCAGGGTAACTAACTTACAATAAAAGGATCTATCTACTGTCAGGACAAAAATGGGTGATTATGTCTTGCGTAAATTATTGGTTTGGTAATTAATCTCGGAAATTTTATTCTGGCATGACTTCACAGAATTATCATTGCCACAAGGCAATTTCCATTCGAATAAATCCTTATTTGTCTGTATTTAATAATCTAAATTAAAAAATATCCAAATTTTAATAGAGAGGATGATGGGTCTTTGGCACCTTCCTGGGATCCAATAATTTCAAAAATTAAACCCAAAGACATAGAAACTAGAAAACCGAAGGACAACATAAGTACTGTTTGTCAAACCAATGTTCAAAATTAAGAAAACGAAAGATATGTCAATTTTAAATAAAAACTGACGGTTATTCCAAAACTTTAAGATACAGACATATCCAACTTAGTTGCCCGTGATCGTGGATAGGAAAGAATCCGAAACGTCGGAATAAATATATTTATAACGCGGAAAATCCGTAAATTAGTGGATTTGATATGTATAATAATCGTAAATAAATAAATAAAATCAAGTAACGTAACATTATAGAAACCAGCATCTCAAACAGAGGTACAAATTGTACTAAACAATTACCTGGCACCTCTAAAAAGCGTAATTATTCCAGAGGGGCTATAATGTGTCAATTGGCTTAGTCTTTGTCGTATAGTATAAATTATCAAGTGAAACTTTATTATACAATACGTGTTTAGTCGTGTGTTGTGATATTTGTTTCACTTAATTATAAAATGAAATTTTGACAAAAAAATATTATCGACTTTAAACTGTATATAACCATTTTGTTTAATATAAGCGGGCCAATGTGCCCTCTGCAAGACACTACCATGCGATTTCCGCCACTGTATTTTAAATCTCGAATATCTTTTATGGTATATGGAATGGTTGGCATATAGCACTTAGCAATATTTTTTTGAACAACGAAGGTCTTTTTGTGTTTCACATTTTTGCTTGAAATGAATTACAGTTGGAACATGTTAACATTAAAACCAGGTAAAGTCTAACGCTCTTTATGAACAAGCAACGATTAATAATACTCTTTAATTATTAAAAAATAAAACATAATACACTGTTATATTATTATCAAAGAGTTATGGATAATTGTCAACCACTAGCTTAAAAAGATACTGCCGAGCCCTGTCTGTATTAAGTAATTAATTAATAGAAACAGGATTAAACACGTTAAATATTGGTTCAATATATGAAGTTAAATTGATTAAATTTGAAATTATCATTAAATTGTATAAATTGCCATTTTAAACTACACATACTACTCGTAGCCTAGTGTAATGGGTTTGTATTTAAGGTCAGGTCAGAGGCTTGAGGGAGGTCCATGAGTTCAGATCAGGCTGGAACTCAACTACTTTTTAAATTGTTTCCTAGTTGTTTAGGAAAATGTAGGCCGATCACCGAATCTGAAAAGTACAATGATCCATCCGTCGGATGGGCATGTAGAAAGTATGTTCACTTTAGGTGCCGTATCGGAGCAAACAGCACGGCACCACCTCTTGAAAGATTATCTTTACCCGAATTAACCTTAATTGATCTTGGTTAGCGTATCCGTGTTTGTTATGCATAATCATTACATAATTTTAATTTTTTTCACACTCCGCACATTTTTCATCATCTTATAATACATCTTTAAATTAAGCTAGCGTTTCAAATTCAGTCAAATAAGTTGTCATTTTAGTCAACGTTCTTTTAATTAAAAAAAAAAATAACTTCTTTACGGGGGAATATGCTATGCCTTATGATTTTTTATGATATTTTTATGTGGGAAAAAATTTGAGGATGGAACGACTTAACAAATTGTTTACACTTTCTATCAAATATATTAAATATGTTATGTGTAACTTGAATACTTCGCTATTTAAGATGTGCAATAATGTAACCACGGAATTAAAGCTTCAATTTGAACATTTACCACCATTTAGAACTAAAATAACAGTATAGAATTTTAATCGATAATTGTGATG
This sequence comes from Lamproptera curius, assembly GCA_029286875.1. NCBI lineage: Eukaryota > Metazoa > Arthropoda > Insecta > Lepidoptera > Papilionidae > Lamproptera > Lamproptera curius. Next base: position 63,097 of record JAGSMT010000380.1, read on the forward strand.
TAATTTAGGATTGAATATTGTTCAATCGGAGTTAATTTTAATAATAGTAATAATTGCTTTCGTATATGTTAAAATTTATGATAAGGTATTAAGCAATAATTATAATGGTATTACTGTATAATATTATAAAGAGATATAAATTATTTGTGTGAATTGTATCCTCTTTCGTCATCAAGCTTTTTTGCATTCGTACTAATAATATTTGAAAAGTATTAATAATAATCTAAGTTTCAGATTAAAGAAGACCTTTGTCTGAAAAGTGTTTAATTTTTAACTTATACCATGAATTAATTAATTTAATTAGTAGGATTTATGTTCACGTGTAAAATAACGATTTAATTGTATCTTTATCGGTATACGCATGTAAGAAATGATAATTATTTTATTTCGTAAATTAGACGTAAGTGGAAATGTTTATGTAGATATAAGGAGGTCTTGACAATTCATATTAATAATAGCAGCATTTACCTGATAACAAAATGCTATTAAACATACTTACCTTATTAGAAGCTATATATTGAGATAGCAGCTATGTTTCCGTTGTATTTTCTCATTTTTCCTCATTTGCCGATTTTTCGCATCCCTACCTTTTTACCAGGAGTGGGGAGTCTGGCAAAGCTTATAGACCAGACGCTGTTGTTGATCATTGTGTCAAAATATACACCACAAAGAGATAGTAAATAAGCTTCTAGTAAGGTAAGTATGTTTAATTGCATTTTATTTTCAGGTAAAATCTGCTATAAATAACTCGACCGTTATTGAGACCTGTTTTTATCTCCTGGTGAAAATAAACCAATGTGATTGTATATATTCACAGAATAGGAATGGTTAGACATCGATGTGCGAAAGAAAACTAATTTGTATAGATAATTACAATCACCATTACATGAATTTCAGATTATTTATAACTATACTAACTGATGTTTAAATATGACCCGCAAAGTGTTCCCACCTTTCTTGCAATAATATTTAGAGAGGTAATCGCAATATTCAAAATAACTATCTTATAACCCAGTGCTTCAGTTTCGATAAGAATTGATATACGTCATCAACTCGGTAGACAGGAGTATAATTACACACTTATATTGTAAGAGTCACCACCCACCAAAATACAGGCTATATAGATACTTTATCTAACAAAGTCGATCGATGTGAAATCTTGGATTATTATCAATACCTTGATGCATCAGGAAGTGTGGAAAACAACTTTTAAATGAAACCTTACACTCCAAAAAGAATTATTGCCTTTGAATGAGCACAATTGCTTCTAAAATATAGTGCCTTTAAGTTCATAATTGCGAAGGTTCTGAGAGTTCAGACCTTACTCTAGGCAAATATGATTTGATGTCGCACATAAAATCATTTAACCGAGTAGAGTATTTCTGATGCAGACTGTCAAGCAATTTTTACCAAATAGATTACGTACCTTAATTCTATGGACATGGTGGATGATTAAGCGAGAGTCCCTTCAATGTAAGTTAGTTGAATGCAGTGTATAATATCGATTTCTGGATGGAGAATCGACAGGAGCCAGGTTCCACGCTCCTGTTATACTTCCTCATTAGAGCTCCGTGGTCGTAAAATAAAACTTCTAAGCACTTTGCAGAAGCTCGCAGTTGCTCCTCTGTGTTTCCGCAGATAAGGATTCACTTGTTAAACGTAAAGAACTACCCATATACAATAACCCTAAAACTTGTAGATCCGGTAGCCAACAGCTATGAGTTGCCGATTAGATCGGCAATGAGCCTCTGCTGCTTCGAGCTTGCGCAAATATGGCAGAGTCCATGTAGTCGAGCTGTACAAAACAAAATGCTCAAATGGACGCATCTGTGACAAGACAGTCATCTGAAGTGGACATGTAGTTGCCTCGGTGAAGATCACTCAGAATGGAATATTGCACAGCAGAGGCAGTTCAACCACAGCTTAGATAAATTAGCATATTTGGAGCTGTTAAATCAACAGATCTTTAGTACCAAACTAGATTTTTCCTAGGAAAGCTGTGACAGCTTATTTAGCCTGAGCGATAACTTGTTATTAATTGAATTTCAGTCATATGCTTTCGTATTACACACATTCAACAAAATTGAATGTGATATTTCGCATTTATTACATAGAATATTAAACGCCTCGTTTTGAGTTAAGAGATGAAGCTCGTAGGAGGCTTATCTCCGAGAAGTTTCGCTTTCAATCGAGATCCGGCTGAAACTTGCTAAAGCATCGAACGCAAGTATATCAATCTCATCATCATCAGCAGGCAGTTAGCCACTGCTGACATAGGCCTCCTTATACTACACGCCTTCATTTGGGGTTATTGTACCGTATCCCATCCATCTAGTACGACCAAAACAAATTTGGAGGTTTTAGTATGCTTCCACTGACCAATTTGAAGAGTTCGGCCTTGTGGTAATTGTGAAAGCTCGCGCCGATTTCTATTAACCTCAGTGATGAAATGCGTGCCTTGACCCTCGAGTTGCCCCTCAGACTAGTTTCGTCGAGCTTACAAGATGTCTTTGATTAAAACTTCGTTCTTGACAATGACTGGTATAGCTAAAACGTCGTTATCTTTTGCCAATTTTTCGCCGTTTAAGTCAATGAGTCTTAGCTAGATGATTAGTTCGTCATTTGAAGCATGGCATAAAATGACACAGTAGATCAGTTTGCATTTTAGCTTAGAACACACATGAGCGCTCTGACGGCAATTATCGACTGTTATTCCTCCGCGAGGAGTTGATCTTATCTTTTGCCAATTTCTCGTCATTTTGGTCAATGATTCGTAAGCTAAAATGATTAATATGGAGATTTAACAACATGTAAATTACAAAGTTGGTCATCTTATCTTTTATGCTTAAGAAATACTACGGCCCTTAAGGCCTACTGATTGATTATTCCCCTACGAGGGGAATCGTTATCTTTTTGCCAGTTTTTCGTCGTTTTAGTCAGTGATTCGTAAGCTGAAACCATAAATTTGTCGGACTGGCATGGCATATAAATGGCACAGTATTTTAGTTTGCATATTTAGTGCTAGAACACACACAGGCTGCTTGACATCACATTATCGACTTGTTCCCCTACGAGGGGAGTCGTATACTTATCCTTTTGCAATTAGTCGATGATTCGTTAGCTGAAATGATTAATATGGCCAACTTGCGTGACACATAAATCACAAGATAGGTGATTACCACGACGGGAGTCGTATACTTATCCTTTTGCCAATATTTCGTCCTTTTAGTCAATAATTCGTGAGCTGAAACAGTTAAATTGGCTGCCTTGCATGGCATTAACATAAAACGGTATGTTAGGTTGCATGTCCAATGCTGGAACACACCATAGGCTACTCGGCGGCATATTACTACGGTTATTTCTCCAAGAGGGAAATGATTTTCGCAAATTTGTCGGAAGCACGCGGCGCTATAGAGTTTTTCTTACGCCATCCGCCTTTTCCAGCGCGTCTGTCCGTCCCATCTCCAGTTTCAGGTTTGTGGTCGAATTTAATTTGAAAGCGATCTGCAGTGGCTTTGAAAGGAATATTTCACAAATCTGAAACTGGAGATGAAAAGAAAATCTATAACCTTCTTGGCCAATTTAATTAATAATGTTTTACTAAAGGATTATTAATACAAATTACAGAACCTGTAGAATGCAAAAACCATCCTGGCGCATGGGAAAACATTAAATCACTGTTAATTTAAGTTTCTGTGAACGCCAATGAATAAACAATTGAAAGCAAAAAAAAATGCTGCACGCAGCTCTGTAAGCTTCGGCAAACAATTGTGTGCAGTTTCTGGTACCCTCTGTTGTATGTGTTCCGAGTTTACTTCCGAAGTAAGAAAAAAAATATTGATGTGTATGAAGGTAGGAAGTAACATATGCCACCGGCACATAAAATTAAGAAGTTCGTCAATGTGTACTACCCCCACACTAGTTATTATTGTACACTGATATAACGGACACGATATAACCATATAAAGATGGTAGTAATCTCTAACTACCATAAATTATTTATACTCGATTGTTTAATTTATACCGACAGTATATCTAATAATACAGAAGATATCACCGTCTGTGTTCGTTACGTAACGTATACGTTATTTATCGAAATAGAATTCAAATTTATTAAATGTATTGGTTCATGAAATTGTATACGTTTATAAGCCGCCAAAAATTAAGACGATTTCAGAAACATCGTTTAAACTTTTCTTTAATTAATGACGCTTTATTGCAACAATCAACAAAGGGCTACATTTATAATAAATAAAAGTAAATTTTAAAGTACTAAAAATGTTTCTAAAAGTGTTTGCAAAACTCGAAAGTTCCCGTTTGGAATCGTTCCAAGTAACGTTTTATTTTATGCTGCCAATTCGAGTATATTCAGCGTTGGTGGACAGCGTTTACAGCTCAAAACATGTTTACGAATGTTGGCTCAACGCCTGTTTACATATTTATATTTAAAACCTCGTAAATCAACTAACAAAGAATAATAAGTAAAACATAAGGCTCAGCTCGAAATCTCATTTAAAAGTTTAAAGTTTGTATAGAATATTTTTGTATGAAATTCATAAAGAACCCATTTAATGTGTAATAAAAGATTGCTTATATAGACAAATAGTCTATAATTGTCATGGAAATGGCAAAATTAAAAGAATTAAAAACTTGTGTAAAAGCATTTAAAAGTACCTGAATCAATGATAACGGGCTTCTTTGATCGTTTTGTCAGGTAAAGATTGTTCTTTTGCACTTTAAAACATTGCAGTTAACTTTTACTAGTTGTTAATAAAGTAAACCTAATAGCAACGCCGGAGTTATAAAGCGCATTATTATTTGTCAATTATTCGTAATTCAGCAAACTATAATGTTCAAATAATAACGTATGTATTTAGAACATATTTTACCAGTAATATGTGTATAATTTTGCATAATGTCTATACTTAGGTTCCTATTTAAAAGCCATAATAAAGTTTATGAAACTAAATCTGTTTAACAATCTTAAAATCTTTCCTTATTAATAAAATCTATTTATTTCAATTGGTACACAATAAATTCTTTATATCCTTCTTAAAATAGAACGTATTACTTTTAGAATCAAGGAACCGATTAAAAAATAGAATGTGAAATTAATCGGAATAAGTCATCATGTTCGCCACTTCGGACATAGCATTTGTCACGCGTACTACGAGAACTGATATATTCAATTAAGATGTGTCCAGAATATGCTTGCACTGAATGTGTGTCACAATTGAAGTGAAAAATTCAACAACAAGAGTTTAATTTGCAAGAGTTAAATTCCTGACCGACTTCCTAAAAGAAGGAAGCACTCAATTCGGAGCACGGAATCTAACTCAGTACGGATGTTTGTTTAGGTGTTTTGTTTAAACTTATAGTCAAATAGTTTATACGCCGTATAAGTTACAAAAAAAAAATTTATTAATAAACATTGAAAATATTTTAATGAATATTTATTAATTTTAAGATGCTATTTTCAAGACTACGATGAAAAGTGGGAGGCCGACGGCACGCAGAGGCACGGTAGGCATCCTTTTGAAGAATAGATTTCTTTGAAAGGATGCCTTACAAATTTTGTTATTAATATGAGTTTTTATATTACTGTATTATAGGTCTATTGACTGGTAGATTTCTTTTTGTGCTTGTTTCCTTACCGAGGCTTTTATTTGTTTGTGTGTAGGTCGAGCAGATTATTTGCGTAATAACCTACATCTGTAATGTTTATTTACTTGTATAAATAAGCCTCAAAAACTGAAAATCAATTTTAAGAATTTCTCTTACAGAATGAAAACTTTTTTATACAGATTGACCCCTTTGATACCCCCTTTTTACTCAAAACGGAATAAAACCCTTCCCTAGTCCCTTGACGGAAAGATGGAATCTCGTGGACTTATTTATAAATATTTTGTATAGTATTCACAAGAAAGTTTTCTTTTTGTTTACACTTACTCAAAGAATTTTGCGCTATTAAAATCTTTAGGAAATTTAAAGAACTTGAATATTATGAATCTTCACATTTACCATATTTTCCTCTATATTTTTTGACCGACTTCTTTAAAGTAGGAGGTACTCATTTCGGAGTCATTGCTATTTTTTTAAAAGGTTACATGTTAAAAAAACATCAAACGTTGCTTCGCTCCTAGGGTTCCTATTTTTGATTACACAGTTTTCATTCGGTATGTAGTATCTATCATGTGGTACCAGCCCTTTTTTAAATTTTATTATAATTATTTTGTCGATATCGATAGTAAAAGTAAATAAGAGAGAATCATCAGTGTCAGTGTTATGATGGGTAGCCTCTAGAGGTAAAATGTTAAGGATTACAGATTCAATTATCGTTTGAAGCTTAAGAGAACGTGGAGATTTTTAAAGATCCGTGTTCAGATCACCCATAATCATGCAGTGTAGATATCCTGAACAAACAATCTCGAGAGCCTCTTCTAATTGGGTGAAGTAATCTATGGAGGGAGGACAATACACTACCCCGAGAATCATTCTTGCGCTTTTAACATTCACTTCTACAAAAAGAAATTCAGCCGAGGCAGAGTATTGAGATGGGGATGCTAAAATTACTTTATATTTAACAGTATTGTGTAAATAAATAGCAACACCACCTCCTCTCGTCCCTGTTCGGTCATTTCGGATCAACACATAACCTTGTAATGGAAAAAAAGTTGAGTTCAAAGATGGATTTAGCCAACTCTCGGATGTTAATAATGCGTGTAAGTTCAGTAATAGAAAGTCAACAATCACACGCCAACCATCCCCTGTCGACAAAAACCAAAATTAAATAATACCATGAACTTAATAATACTTAATGAAATTTTTCAACTATTTACAAAAAATAGCGACTTTAAATGGTCATGTTATAAGAACCAAATGATTAAAACAAAAATATAGAGAAAAAATATATGTCTATATAAGTAAAGTTTGTAAAAAATAAAAAGAAAATCAAAAGTCATAAGCAACAAAATTACAAAACTGTAGTTAAGATTTAGTGTAAACTATTATTTATAAGATCGTACTTCATGTTAAATTACAATTTACTTCAAAACAAATAATACATAAACTTTCTGCCTCTGTATATCTACAATGTTACTACAATTAAGAAATTAAATTGTAAAGGAGACAAAAATACAACAAAAATAACAAGGCTGTAGGCTATGCACCTTAGTGCCTACCTAACTCAATGACAGATGTGTCAAGTTGATTATGTAAACAAGAACAATTCTTAAGAGTTATGTTATTATTTGATAATTAACTATTTCAGACATTCTTTTAAAGCATAACATTAAATTATGTCCAACATTATTATTAAGATTTTTTTTCGAATGTAGGTGAATATTAAGTAAAGATTTTGTTTAACTTAGCTCCTGTAATTTTTATTATTATTATCACAGTTCTTACCTAATTTTTGGTAAGCCATAGCTTTTAAAAGTTAATTACAGTGAATCTAACAGTTGGTATTAAGTTTATGTAGTTTTACAAGTCTAAATTTATTCACCACCTGCCAGCACTTCAACACTCAACTCCGCACTGACTTGAGTCAAGATGTCCAATTAAAATTTTATGAGGGAGTTTTCAACAAAACCTAGACAAGCAATTTTGTTAAGGCTAGACTTCATTTTGGGATGCGTGCGGTCTGGACCTCTGGCGTATCATCTGCATCAAAACATCTTGTGGAAAACTCACAAAATCACTGCTAAAGAGGACCTTACTACATTACTAAATAAGCATACAAAGATGCCGGGCAAGTCTTAATTATGTGAATTCATAAATTTATTTACATTTAAGATATTATTGCTTAATAAGTTTTTAGATTATTCACCTTCTAGTAAATTGTTCTAATGTTTATCATTTGTGTTTAGCTATATTTTATGTGCATTCTTATATAATTTTCATTTTCTTTATAATAAGTCTCCTAGCTAATAATTATACTATTTTAATTATAAGATATGCTCAAGACTACAAACAGTAATTGTTAATTGTATTTTTGTCTCGGCACAAGTGTCATAGTCAAGTGACGTTTAAGTCAAGACGACATTATGACTTTTGAATGCGATCGGATATTACACTTACATTACATTTACATTTCACTTGTTTATTTTTATGTCTCAATGTATTAAGATATTTTTATATTCTTATGATAATTTTACTCTCTTATGTTTATTTGTATGCATGTGTGTACGCATATATTTTTGTTTAATTTTTTTCTTAATTTTAGTCTGTAAATAATCTAGTATTTATTCTTTTTTCTTTATTCCCGTCAATTTATTGTCACAGCTGACGGTTGGTGATGAGAATATTTTTAATTGTTTATAAACTACTATAGCATATTTATTCATAAAATTATTGTTATATTTTTAAATATTTTTTTTTTATATTTTATTTACTCATTATACATAATTATATTATTGTCCATTAAATCAGATGATGAACTATTCTATTCTGCTGACGATACTGCTAGTGATAACAGTTTTAACTCTATTCCTGGTTCTTTGGGTGATTCTCTTAGTACAAAATTTCCCTTTGCAAGTAATAACTTATTAAATATGTGTCACATAAATACCCAAAGTGTCCCAAGCCACCATAATGACTTATGCAAAGCATTTTCTAGCTGTGACATGCACGCCATTCTGGTCTCTGAGAGTTGGCTCAAACCGCATTTGCCGTCGACAACGTACGCTCTTCCTGGCTTCGTCCTAATACGTAATGATCGCATTGACAAAGGAGGTTGGGGTGTGGCAATATATCTAAGATATAACCTAAAATTTGAAATTATTACTTGCTCCCCTCAAAGTTACTCAGCTTCTGTTGAGTACCTTTTCATTGAGGTAAGTATCAATGGTGCCAAAATTGCTTTAGGTGTTGTATATTGCCCACCCAATGTCAATTATTTCACCGATTTCGAATTAGTCCTGTAATCATTAGGTTCAACGTACTCTCATCACGTCATCATGGGTGATTTCAATACCGACCTCCTAACTCCTGATTCTCCTCGAACTCTTAAACTCTTACATATAGTCACGTAAAATTTTTTACTAGTTTTACCGCTCCAAGCTACCCATCACAACCTATCCGGTAAAGATACTTGGCTTGACTTAATCATTTCTTCAAATCCATCTATGATTTCTTCTCATGGTCAATTTCCTGCTCCAGGTTTTCTCATCACGACCTTATTTTCCTTTTCTACACCTTAAAACCACCTAAACCTAAACTCAAAGTTCTGCTCTTGCGTTCCTTTGCGAAAATTAATGTTGATGAACTATGATGCCGGAAAAATTGAATGGCAACCTTTGTTTGATGAGGAATCCATTGACAAAAAGGTAAGCATTTTCAACAATTTAGTTAACATATTGTATGACACCCACACACCAGTAAAAGGCGTGAAAATTAGGCGACTACCAACTTCGTAGTTGACAGAGATCATAAAAATTGCGATGAGGCCTAGAGACCGAGCATTCAGGTATTACAAAAATCACCGTAGTGAAGATAATTGGACCAAATTACAAAACAGCCAGAAATCGGTGCACTAAATGATACGTAATGCAAAACGCCACCATATTCTTGAAAATGTTTCATCTTCAAATCCTGCTAATATCTGGAAGTTTCTTGCAACTTTGGGTGTTGGCAAATCGCGAAATACAAACCTTTCTAATTCAATTGCTTTAGATGATTTAAATCAACATTTTTTCACAGTTCACTACTCTCCTAGCAATCAAATCTACTGCTGTGGGACCGGATAAAATTGTTCGTAGAATGATTGTTCCTGTTCTTGATTATCGCCTTCCTGCGATCACCCATATCGTAAATTTTTCCCTATGGTCGCGATCTTTTCCTTTCGTATAGCGTAAAGCATTTGTCCTTGTTCTGCGGATAGCCAGGGCGCTGTAGGCACCCCTGTCCCTTTCCGCGGCTTCCTTCCGGGCCATCACGTCCTCGCAGAAAGCAAGGATGGCGCCCCACGACCTTTCGTTCTCTAGCATCCTGCGCACTGGTGTGTTGGGATTGTGGTGTGTTGGGACACCCGGAACGTCGCTTTAGGCGCCGTGCCGGAACAAACAGCACGGCGCTCCCTCTTGAGCCCTTCTCTGGGCGGCGGGCACCCTCTTGCCGGCCGCCCAGGGGCTCAGTGTCAGGGGGGAAGGTTGCGCGCGTACGCCACTCTTCGGCGCCCTGGCCTTCTTCTGCGGATAGCCAGGGCGCTCACGGCCTCCCTGTCCCTTTCCGCGGCCTCCTTCCGGGCCATCACGTCCTCGCAGAAAGCAAGGACGGCGCCCCACGACCTTTCGCTCTCTAGCATCCTGCGCACTACGGCAGGAAGCGAAAGGTCGTGCCCACGACTACTACGCAGCCTCGGCGTTGCTCGGACCCAGGCAGGGTACTCTTCCAGCGCCTGCTGGGCCGTCTCTTCGGCACATACGCCACAGTGGTGGCACTCCTCTGTAGGCTCCCTACCGGCCACGCGGCACAGGTACCTCCCGAAACAGCCGTGTCCCGAGAGATCCTGCGTCGCGCGGAACGTTTGGGAGCCATGTCCTCTTTCTAGCCACCACTTAAGGACGGGGCGTATGGCTTCTATTGTTTGACGGCCGGCGCTGGGGTGCTCCAGCCGCAGCTCCCACTCCTGTATTGGCAAGGGAGCGCAATTCGTCTCTGCGCCCCCTTATCTCTTCTGGGGCTGGCCTGAAGCCCCGAGACCTTGCCTCCTCACGCCAGAAGAAGAGTGACGCGAGGATTTCTGCGTCTAGGTCCCAGGGCAAGGAGCCAGCCAACAGGCACGCCGCCTCGCCGGAGATGGTCCGGTAGCCCCGTACGGCCCGGATCGCCAACACCCTCTGGGTTCTCCTCAATACCGCAGTACTCTCCTTTTGGAGGGTGTCGGCCCACACGGGTGCCCCGTACAGGACCATGGACCTGACCATTTGTCCACCCTGTACCAAAGTGTTCTAACCCATTCCTTCTATCCTGCCATTTCTGTCTAAAGTTCTTGAGTCTTGTGTTAATTACCGTCCTGGTGTTAATAGATTTCTCTAATGCCTTTAATACCGTTAGTCACGAGATCCTTCTAGCTACCAGATCACATTTTACGGTTTCTGATGAAGTCTTGGATTGGTTCTCTTCTTATCTTCAGGGACGCCAGCAGTCTGTAGTTGTAGATGAGTCCTCATCAAAATGGCTGCATGTAAAAAGTGGCGTCCCTCAAGGTGGCATTCTCTCTCCACTCTTATTTTCTGCGTTCATTAATCTCATTACCAAAGATATTCAGAGTGCGTATCATCTGTATGCTGATGACCTACAGCTGTATGCCGACGCGGATGCTGGTAGTTTAGTAAGTGCTTTTATGATTATAAATCAAGATTGAACATCTTGAACATCGATAGCACTTTGAGTTGGAAGCCTCTAGTTGCCAGTGTAAGTCGAAAAGTTACTGGTGCTATGCGACTTTTATATAGGCTTAAAAACTTTTAGCCCTCATCAACCAAGGCTATGCTTGTGCAGATTTTGATATTTCCTCTCATCGATTATGGTGACGTGTGCTACTTTGACCTGAATGAAAATCACCTCAACAAACACGACTGGCTTCTAAATAACTGCATTCGATTCGTTTTTAATCTTCGTAAATTTGACCACGTTTCGGCCTATCGTGCCCAATTGAAGTGTCTACCTTTACGCCAAAGACGCTCTCTACGGGCGCTTACCACTCTTTACTTACCTAGACTCACCTTTTACTCCGATTTACATATCATCGAAATTTCAGTATCTATGTGAAGTATCAGTAGTATCAGTACGGGACTTGGTATATCATTGTAAGTTCATAGATATATCAGTGTAAGTTCATCCGGATCATCCTGAGAAGTTATTTTTGAACGTCCTTCTAAATGCTTGACATAAATAAAGCCATCAAGGGACCAGACATTTTTCATTCCGAAGTGGCTCCGTGCAGATTTATAGATTGTCTGTCTTAAGGATGTTAAAAACTCAGCTACAGAAACAGTGGTTCTTCTTAATTTGGTTTTTGCTTACCATATTTCAGATTTGGTCTTATAATCACCAAAGAATATTATAATTGGTCTAGGCCGGTCATCTTGTGCAGCACCTAGTCTAAAGAATTTTTCAGAGATGAACTGTTCAAATCAGCATAACCCATCTTTTCCTTCAGTAGCCCCAAAACCTTTTGCTCCATGTTTTCATTAGCGTTTTTGTTAATCCATTGACCACAAGAGCCTTTCTACATTTATACATATTAATTGAATCAATGTCTTTAATGCAATCCTTTATTTGTTGCTGTAGAAGGGCAAACATGGAGATGACAATGTCTTTAAATGTAAAGAACTCATCATTTAATTGTTTAATTGTAGGGTCAACAGGATTTGAAGCTGCTTTCAAACGTTTTTCAAATTCAGCCAATTTCAGCTCTATACTTCCCTTAAGCTTTCTTTGCATGTTTTATAAGCCAGCTATATTTGTCATGTTTATCAGCTTTTTTAAAGTTGACAGCAGACTTGAATGGAGGTTATTATTTTATAGAGGGATGGTTAACAGGCGTATATTAAAGTTTAGCAATTAATATAACATTGTATTTCACGTCACAAACATTCACAATAGTAAATTAACAGCACTTAAATATGTGTTTCTTTATTGATACCTATGCACATATATGTAGGATTGCAGCTGTGATGGAAGCACCCCGGCACCAGCCGTAGATCGGTAAAAGCCATACAGGGAGTATAAATATATTAAGTAGGCTGGAAATAAAACACGGCCCTATCACTTTCTATACTGATCGATACCTGTGCTAGGTGCCTTGAATGTAAAAATATCTTATCTGTATACATAATTCTTATAAAGGTTTCGTGCAATAATTCAAGAATTGAAAAAAACTACCCATGTTAGGCATTTTTTGGTACGAAAAAAATAAAATATAAATATTTGCACACGACATTGTCACAATCTTAGTTTTGATTTTTGATTGTAACTAAAAACGTTTCTAATATGAGAAACATATATATATATATATAGTTGTTTACTACGGCGGCCGATCTATATTAGAGATGAGCCAACTGCGCAGGAGATATTATAGTGCATAAACAGTACGCGCAAATAGAGGTACACTTCCTATTCCCTTATAATCTCAAAACCCGATGGGACGGATAATCGACACGACTGGAGAGGCCTTTTTACATGGCCATTCGCCAATCGGGTAATCAGCCCGTATTTTCCTAACCAACCTGGAAATGCTTAATTTGTAACAAAATAGTATAAAAGTATCTGTTACTACTAGCGCCATTTAGTTACTCTGTGGTCAATAAATTAGTCTATGAAACGAACCACTGTGTTTAACTTATTAGGTTATGGGCTTACGTGAAATAAAATCGTTATTATAGATAAAAGTTTCAGTACTGTGGTTTTATGTAAAATGACGTAACACTAGCATTCAAAGAAAGGGCGCAGAACTATGAAAATGGTGTTTTTGGCCAAAATGTGTGAAGGTTGGAAAACAGGCTCCGCCATGCAGAGGTTAGCGGTTCGCATCTACGAAGCCCAAATCAGGACGATGCGAAAGCTAAAGCGAAACTAGTGCTTACTATTGATACATCAATGATGTGCACATAAAACACGCCGCAACAACCTACGATTTATGGGAAAAGTTGAAGAATTGTTCGATGACACCGCATAAAGAAAATTGGTTTGTTGCGAAACTCATCAACATTCGACTTGAAAACTGTGACTGATGACCCTTATGTAACTCAGATAGTTGAAACTAAGACGATTACAAGGTACAGGTTTCAAAATATCAGATGAGGGATTGGTGCATTAATGTTACAGGATTATGAAAAATATGGTCCTATGCTTATGGCTATAGAACATTCAGGCATAAATAATGCAGATGTCTAAAACGAGCTGATGGACATGTAGTGAAATTGGATCTGTTTCCGTTTCCAGTTACGAGACTGCTTTTGCGCGAATAATCGTCGAATTAAGAATAATAGTAGCATAAAATGACCAGAGGAGCAGAAACGTCAAAACCTGTCAAAGTCATAAAATGTTATCGTGTAAACAAACGGCCACTACAAAATCAGTGTCCGACAAATTCGAAACAAAAAGAAAACAATCTAATGTTTTAGTGCTATTTTTTTGAGGGAAAGTTCAATTGGATAATTGGTACATCGACAAGGGGCTATAACACATGACAGCGAGAAAAGAAATATTGCCAATCCATCTTATGAACATAAAACCAAAAGAGATCATAGTTGCAATAAAACGTGTCCCGGGCGTGTTGTGATGTGAATATAATTAAGTGTGAGGATGTAGAAACGACATCACAGTTTGATGTATTGTGCATACCCAGTTTAACGACAAACCTACTTTCGTGAGAGATTGATTGAGAACGGAAATAAGTAGTGTTCAAAGAGAAATGTTGCTTACTTTACAATCAACAGGGCACTCTAGTGGAAAGGCAGAACAGTTGATGGTGTGTACAGATTATACACTAGGAAGTGGTACAGATATTGGCAGCGACAGCCAAAACATCCAGTGAAACCTGGCACGAGTTTGGGGCACATCAACAGTCCAGTTTGAATAAAAAATGGAGTACTGAAGGATCCATAACAGATATAGCAAATAGACAAATATAAGTGTACAGTGTGTTTAAGGAGCAGACAAGGCATTCTTTTCAGCCTAGCTCATCCAAACAGAAAATGCACTAGATTTGGACACTCCAGACGGTGTGGTCCTATGGAGAATGCATCCATTGGAGGATCCAGGTATTATGTATTGTTTGTGGACGACTATAGCAAAATGGTTTATTTATTTCATGAAGGCAAAGTTAGGTATTTAAACATTTTAAAAATTTAGTCCGGTTGAGAACCAGAAAAATAGGAAAATTAAATTTGGAAGATAATTTGGGGATACTCAACAAAGACTTTGATAGATATCTGAAAGAAGGCCAAATTCTAAGAACAACCCTTTCAACAAAAAACGGTAGGAGAGAAAAAGACTTTTGAAAAGGCAAGATGTTAATTATTGATGCGGGTTTACCAAAAGTTTTGGCAGAAGCCGTGCATACCTCCCTTTTATTTAAGAAATCGGTCAGTTGTTCGGATTGAAAGATTGATCCATATGAAGTTTGGACAGGGAACGTTTAACTTGTCATGTTCGACAAAAGCTATGATGCATATTCCCAAAGAGGGGTTGAAATGGGATGAGAAGGCCAAGGAACCTTTTGTGGATATGCAGAAAGAAGGGCAAGGGTTTGGGACCCCAGAAAATAACTCTGTCAAACAAGCAGAATCTCAAATTTGGAAAAGCTGAGAATACAGGGATATCCCCATTGAATGCAAAGATTCAGCGGAGGATCAGAACAAGGAAAAAAAGAGTTTTAATACAAGATTTGTATAGAAGGGATACATTGTCCCAGATGCTTTGGAAGTGATAATTGATAGCTGTGATAATCATAGTAAAAATCGAATTAGATGAGTTTCAAAAGAACGAAGCAGAAAAACGAGGAAAAATACCTGATAGATTTCTATAACCATTTGGATTCAAGCCGAAGATTCAGAACGGATTACACTGAGAGCCTTTAAAGGACCTGAAAGAACAATGGAGAGAGGGGAGGAGGGAACATTAGGAAGAATGATGCTGGGAACTGCTGACAGGCCAGACTCCAAGAGTGCAAGGGGTATTTAAAAGAAATATGACAGGTTGTAAGGGTTACAAGACTTGTGGCAAAAGGTTTTTACAAAAAGGCGGGATGACTAATGGACTTTTTCCCCAGTCCGTTATACATTTAAGATTGTTGTTTTCCTGTGAAAATTAGAAGATATACGTCATCTGATGTAACACAGCTTTTTCAATGGTTACTTAATGAATGTGTATAGGAAAACCCATAAATTATAAAAGAATAATAATATGAATAAATTTTAAAGCTTAAACGGCCATTTATGGACTAAACAATCATCGGGTTTGGATCAAAGGGTAAAGTTTTTGATACTTAGGGTATACAAACTAAAGAACCTTTTTTAAAAATTTGATGGAAAAGAAATAATAATTGCTCTTTTCGTCGATGATTTTTATTTTTTCAACAAAATGCAACTAACCTATTGTTCAGGGGGTTGTAAATTTAAAAATAAAAGAGGGGTCAGAAGAAGTTGGTTTTAAATAAATTTCAAAGGTTTTTAACAGGATCAGGAACAATATTAGAAACTTTAAGAAAATATAATTTAATTGAAGACTGGAAATATCCATGAAATTAATTTAATTTAGAAAACTAGAAAGGTTTAATAAAAATATTCCAATAGGCAACTGATAGGAATTTAATTAAAGCTGTGCTAACCAGGCCGATATTACTTATAGTGTTTGTTATCTTAGCCAGTTTAAAATTTATGAAAATTGGAAACACTTAAAAAATTTAAGATATTTAAAAGGTACTAAAAGTCATTTTTATTTTCAAAGATGAATCTTAGAAGGGTTTGTTGATGCAGATTGGGGTTCAGATGTAAGGATAAAAACTTTTTCAGGATTTTGTTTTAAAACAGGCTTTATATCTTTTGAATGTAAGAAAAGTGTTTGTCCTCAACAGAGGCAGAAAATTGTGTAAACTATAAAGAAGCATTCATTTAAAGAATTTTTGTTTTAAATTTGGGATTAGAAATTTTACTTTGTATAACGATAACCAAAGTGCCAAAAGAATTTTGAATCCAGTATAAGGGGTCTAAAACATAGATATAAGATATCATTTTGTTAGGGGCAGGGCAAACATTTTATAAAAAGATTACTTGAAACAAACAAATCCACGATATTTTTACAAGAGTTGGGTTCTGAAGATAAATATTTCACAAATGCTTGGGTATTGCCTGTTAATAATTGTAAATTTACATTGATTTTGTTAAGGGATTTTAATTGTAAAAAAAGTATAAAAGATCTTTATACAGCGCCATTTAGTTACCGGGTAATAAATTAGTCTATAAAACGAACCACTGTGTTTAACTTATTAGAAATAACAACGAAAAGTTGCAGACTCTCTGCAGGATTCGAACCTACGACCTCCGGTTTCTAGAGCAAACGCCCTTACCACTAGGCTACGGAGGCAGTTATTAAAAGAAGAAATTCATAAGTTGTTAGAACTAATTACTTAATATGTTTAACTTTTATATCATTCAGGGAATCAAAAAGGAAATTAAAAATCTAACATAACGCCTGTCATTTATACCCATTCTGTTACATAAATTTGTGATAAGTACTTTAAAAGATATATGAAAAAATTAAAAAAAATACGGCACCCAAAACTCAAACCCCGTGTAATTAAATTACAAACGCAGCCAAATCCGTAAAAGATAGACATAAAGTATGTTCTGCGTAATTGTACTTGTATGTTTTAAGAATAACGAACAATAACAATTATAATTTAATTAAAAAAACCCTTGACTAGGCATGTTTAAAGCTCATTTGAGTTAGTATAGTGTAATAAAATCCGTAAAGTAATTTTATTTAATAATGTACAATATTCGCGCAAGCAATAGAAATAATTATATAGTATAGTGTAAGTTCATAGAAAAGTTAATACCTTTTAAAAATTTCTTCTAAATGCGAGGGCAAAAATCACGGATCGATTTCAATTTGTTACCTGCTTGTATTCTGTACTGATGGAAGTCAGTCATATTATAAAGTAAGCTCTGCCTTTTGGCGCCTTATTTTTATAAGCATTTTATTTTTGCTCTATACTTTTTGTTGTACATTTTACACAAAACACTTCAGACCAATCTTTGATCTTTGGGTGATTATTTGAGGGAATATTTTACCCTGTAAGTTTTTTTTATTATTAATTTCATTAATTTAAAATGTTGTTACAGCGCTCTAAATTCGACCGAGTTCATCAATGCTCATAAGAATACGGTTGAAACATAATGTCTTACTTATGTTTCTTTTCTGTTGTTATTGTAAAAATATGCTTAATTTTTTTTTTTATTTTTATAGCACTTTTTGTAACCATAGAATTTACAAATTTAATTTCTTCAATGTTAAGAAGGGGGAAAAGTTTGGGGACAAAGCAACATCTGCCCGCTACTACTTCTAATATTAAGCTACAGCTTTTATTCCTATCTCATTTTTGTTTCTTAGTTGTAGTACTTATTTTTCTACGTGTAGTCCTATTGTAAATTGCAGATATTATTTTGAGTTTAATCATCCACTGAATTACTCACTGATTAATGAAAATAAAAACGTAAACAATACATTTATGCTCACGAAGATCAAAGCACTGGAAACAAGGTTACCTCCAGGAAAGAGAATGTTATTATTCTGGTACTGTTAAATATGTTTGCGGTAAAACGAAATCAAAAGCTCATTTATAAGCTAAATAATAACATCAAAGAACAAAGACTAAGTGATCTCATTCTGAAATATGATATGCGTAGTAAGTACAACCTTTGTGATTTTACGTGTACATATATGTATATACATAAACGCATAAACGTAAATTTTACGTATTATGTATTCAATTATATATATTATCAAAGATTGTAAATGTTTCGGTATAATCTTTATGGTATACTAGCTGACCGGCGAACTTTGTTCCGCCTTAATGTCAATAAAGCGGCAGTTTTATTGTACAAAAAAAAATCTACATTAATCATTCATAATTATTTTGTAATAAAGTACAAAGGTTGCTCTTCATTTAAGTAACTTGTGATACGACATTTTTATTTTATTATCATGCGCAAAACAAATAACGCAGATGGTCTTTTGACCCGTGAACTAGCACGTATAATTGACCATGAATGTTCTAGATTTTAACCACAAACTTTTAAGGATTGGCCTTGTGATTTGTCGATGGTCATGGCAAATGCAAGACGTATCGGAAATTGAAGTCTTTTAAATTCAAACGGCATAACGGTTGGGATCATCGGTATCTTGGGAATGAGAACTTCCTCACCTTTAAATTTTCCTATCATTATCGTAGCGTACAATTACATTGTTCATCAATTTTCTAACCACCAAACGCGTACCGTTGCACAGTTTTGGTTGGTTTGTTTCGAAACATAATTACTACGGAGCCAACCTTTAGGCGTAAATTGTGCGTGGTAAAGAGCACGTCCAAAGAATTTAAAAATTCTATTGGATAGTTTGTGGCTTCAACTTCTTTTGTGACGGAGTCAATAGATTTGAATGAATGCATTGTTCCAATGATCTTATTTTGAATTATGTAGTTCAGGTCATCTACATCTTTATTCTTAGCTGCTAAAATTGCTCGCTCACTCAACCATTCATTACTTTTGTAGTTAGAAATAATTTCTGGAAATACATTGTTGATAAACTCGTCTTTTGATGAGACAAAATTACAGAAATTATTTGAAAATGATATTAATTCGCTCAATTCATCGACAGGTACTTGACCATTACTGATAGTTAGCAATTACTCCGAGAAATGTTCAGCAGATGTATCATTAAGCAATGTAACTCTCATGTTTGTTGTCAGTTGCAGTTTCTTCACATGGCGCCACAAATTTGATGATTTGAGGCAAGAGTTTATTTTGTCGGCAGCCGTAGATCTAGGAATTACTGGCAGTATTTGGTGGAAATCGCCAGAACGTAAAATCATTCCTCCTCCAAAACATCAACTCGTGTCATTGCGTAAATCTTTTAATGTTCGGTTGAGTGCTTCTAATGCACGTTTATGCGCCATGCTATATTTTACGTTGTGTATGTGTTTTGCAATATTACACGTTGGTTCTTCAATAGTTTGAAGATTTAACGGTGATTTTAATGCTGAATGAGCCGTACAGCATTCTTCAAGCAATGTGGCTGCTATTCCAGGAGAAGCAACTGCAACCGCTATGTTAGATATCGCCCGAACAGTTGCTAAAACTAATGAAATGAGGAATGTCTTGCGAGTTCCACCAGGGGCATGCAGGAAATATAAACCACCATTTCATCATCATAAAAATATCATAAGTTTCCTTTTGTTGGTAATTCGACAGGGGTACATTCGTTTGAACTACTAAATCTAATTCTTAGTGATCATATTCACGTTCCCGTTCCAATTCTCGATTAAATGCGTCATTCATTTCACGATATGGTGCTGGCATTCCTAACCTGATTAATAAATTACCGCACATGAGGTAACACATATCCTCAATCAAAAGTAAAGCGCGATTATGTATCTCCTCATTCATCTCAATATCGTGATTTATGGAACTGACACGAATTTGACGTAAAATATCTTCTGACATATTATCCTTGTACTTGTGCCAAAGGGTTTGATGGAAAACATGTCGAAATTATGGTAGCGAATAATGTGCGTATTTGACTTGTAGATGCAGAGATCATGGCTTCAACGATTGTCGTACATACGACGATACGACGATCATCAGTAGAACGCACATCTGGATACACAGGAACGGCATCGCCTTGCTTCCGTCTTTGAAAATTCTTGGATGAAGCATTCCAAGTATAATAACGTGGCATCTCCGAGTAAAAACTGGTCAATGTAGTTGCTGGAGGTGTTTCAGCACGTTGCGTAGTATTCGAAGTCGTGAAATATACTTGTTGAACGTTCTCTAGATGCACCACCAAATGCTTAACAGTAGGATGACATTCGTGAATGGTAAATACGAATATACGCCAAATCGCTTCATTACAGTTCACATAACGACCAACTTAATAGCGTGAAATTTCATCGTTGGTATTCGAGGATTTCAATCCAAATACCGCCATATCACTGCCTTTTGTGACATATTTGCAAATATATTTTATGGACTTCACTGAATTGCAGTATTCAATGTTGCAATGTGTCTTGAACGTTTTAGAAATAAGTGGCGAATATGGAATAATCCAACTGTTGTCGACAACGAAATCCATTCTTTTCACTTTCGTTGTGACAGTTCGACCGTTGTCATCTGGTGATCGACGCCGACACAGCGGATACCCATCGTTGCCAGTGACCGTCTCCGCCGTTAATTTCCGTGGATATCGTTTAGAGCACTTTCCATCGACCATGCAAGGTGATTGGGGATTGATGGCACCACACGGTCCATGAATCATATTAGTAGTAACAACATCATGTAGGTCTGGTCCGACTTCATGATCAGGAATCTCGGCACATATGATATTATCTATTTGGTCAGGCTGAATTCTTTCCACTAAGCAAATAAGAATGTGTGCGTACGGCAGGCCTCGCTTTTGCCATTCGATTGAATGCATCCAGCTTCGAGTATCCCCAAAGACGCGTTGTTTAACAATAAAATTCATCAGGGTTCGAATTTTTTGCCTGAATATACGTGCTGTGACGTCGTGTCTATCATTTGATGTTTGTTCGGGAAGCAGAAATTGAGTAATTTCTATCCATTTTGGATACAGGTAAAAGTAATAAAGAGATCTGGCCGGCCGTAATGACGAACATATGTCATTGCATCTTGTGCATATTCATGCATATGACGTGGGCTACCAATGTACGTCGCCGGCAGAATAGTTAATCGACCAATATTAGCTGCATTTCCTTCAGTACTAACTGCATCACGTAAATGGATGTACTGCTCAGAACGCAGTTTGGCTTGGTTCAACCTCATAAATGTTAAACGTTCCGTTTTTTTTGTACATACATGTCAACGCAATACTGCTGAAACAATCGACGAAACCGCAGCAAATAGTTGTCAGCATTTTGACGAATCATCAAACGATATGCATAATAATTCATTGAGCTAACTTTCTTTGTAGTTTCTTCACCTGAAATTAAAAATTTGATAATTAACCATTTCAAAGGCAAATAATACAGACATTAACCATTATTAAGATACTGATACTTTACCATTCAATGGATTTATCATTTTAATATTAAAATAATATCCATCTTCTCCTTGCCAAAACATCAGTGGGTATTGCAATGCGTCATATGATCGATGAGTTTCAGATATTTGTTGCAGTTGCCCAGTATCGCGACGTGTAAGCACAATATCGCGTTTTTCCAATTGTTCACCAACAATCAGGATAGCAACTTCGTCTACTGTTGGAGCATTAAATGGCATTCGTGTGTTCCAGATGGTCATTTATCTGCTTTTGATGACAACTTTATAGTCATCATTTGGTATGCGCTCTAAGCACTCTTAAACAACCTGACCAACGCATGATGTTCAGAAGCAGACACTGCAAGTCTTGACAAATTGCTCACTTCATTCCTGCATTGATCCCTAGGCGTCGATCAAGTTGTTCTTCCATGTTGCCCATGAAATATATTTGTAAAAATTTATTCTGTGTATCTTCGAAAGGTAGTAATGATCCAATTCGATGGTGAATCTGTCCTTGTATCTACAAAATAAAAATCAGACAGTATTAACTGGGTTATAAACACTTTTCCTGTGGGAGAGTAGAGTTCAGTATTAGCAAATATAATACATACCAATAGATAAAGTAAACTATTCTTTAACTACATTCTATGTAAGTACAAAAATAAATACCTTAAATGTCGGATTAAATCCTCCTTCTTCGATAATGTCTGCCCCAAATGACGTCATTTGGAAACAACTATTGTGTTTTCGAGTATTTGCAAGAAAGTGGCGTGATTCTTGTGTTTCGCCACAAAGCAATGAATACAATGGCTCATGTGGCGGAGTCAACACTGGCAATTTCACTTTACCATTAAGGCAGTATAATCCAGGCGTTTCTCCGAAAACTTTAATACCACAATACTCCAAACAACGTCCATTTGCCCAATGCAAACGCTAGAATGCAAGCTGTAATCATTGCTGCAATCGTATCGAAACGCTGCTCGATTCAAATCAGCTAAATATCTTGTTCTGCGTCGCAAATTATCTATTTGTTGACTTCTGTTGTTCGCTCGACGATTCTGCATTGCCAACCGAGCTGTTTCACGGGCTGCTTCACTTTGCTCTCGTGATTGAGAAGCAGAAGTCGAGACCATACTATCGCAGCGCTGTTCACGTGCATTTCTTGTTCTTCTTCAGTCCTTTTAATTGCAGTATTTTGTATTCTTCTTGCATTACGGCTTTGTCGGGAAAGATTTGATCGTCTTGGTCGCGGCATTATTGATTGAACTTCACTCTCACTTCAATCCATTGTTAATTATTTATTTAATAGAAATAGTTTCAATATTGAT
Source organism: Lamproptera curius (assembly GCA_029286875.1). Taxonomy (NCBI): domain Eukaryota; kingdom Metazoa; phylum Arthropoda; class Insecta; order Lepidoptera; family Papilionidae; genus Lamproptera; species Lamproptera curius. The sequence goes on from JAGSMT010000380.1 coordinate 86,207, forward strand.
TTCTTACAAATATTTAAAATATAATATAATATATAAAATAATAAAACAAATATTCTAACAAATTGTCATCCATACGTCATTACATAGCTGTCATTTGCGTTTTCTTATTCCAAGTCTGATTCTTTTTTGTTATACCACGTTTTATAGTGACTGACGTTTCATGTCAAGTCACACGGGAACGCTGTCGAACGGGATAAAAAGTATCCTATGTCCGTCTCCTGGCTCTAAGCTACCTTCCTAACAGTTTTCAGCCAAATCTGTTCTGCCGTTCTTGAGTTATAAGTGGTGTAACTAACTATAACTTTCTTTTTATATATATAGATTATTCGCTGGTTACTGCAAAATTAATGAAATGCAGCCTGTGAATATTATAAGAGCAAGTGCATCTCGAAAGAGCTCAAAATTAGTTGTTCTACGAATGTAGATGATGGGGCGTTAAATTTATAGTTTTGCATCACATTCAATTTGGGGGTTTAACGGAAAAACTAAATGTTTATTTACGTCAAATTTTAATAATATTTTGATATGTGAATGTGCAGTCGTTTAAAAGAAAAAAAGTTGCCGTAATCATTTTATGTCTGGGCAGGTACCACCGCGGTCCCTATTTCTGCCGTATAACAGTAGTAGTTTAACATAGGTACATAAGGTGACCTTGTACCTCGTGTTTTAAGTGCATTTCAATCCAAACGTTTAAAATATCGTACAATATGTATATAACAAAAGTTCAAACGAACGGCCATTTGTGATATTGTTGCTTGATTGAAACTTACTTCAAACTTCAAGTATCATAACTCGATACAAAATCAGGTGTTTAAATGGTCGGATAATTGTGATTTCGCATCTTATGATTTGTATTTTCTCTCCATTCCGAGCGTTAAAAAAACGGTGTACACAGTGGTTTTTGAAAGTTTAAACTAACGGATTAGGGAGTAATGCTGTCCATTCAAGTTTGTATATTGTAAATTGAAACGTGAATAATCTGCAGCTTACATCGTTAATTTGAGCGCTAGGAACAAAAAGTGAATGAAAATAAATGAATATTTTATGCTGTGAGTGAATGGCCAACACACCAATGTCACTAGTTTTTAATAATTATTTAAATACAAGCTATTTATTAATAGTACCGTCGAATACGAGGTACGTCCGCGAGGTGTATTGAAACATATTGCATAATATAGGTTAAATGAAATGTTTTTGCATGTCCTACCATTAGACGAGTTTTATGGCCTTTTTTCGACGATGACGAATTTCCATATCGACTTTCATCCTCATCACAACCCTTAGGTTTTACTTGTGCACAGTTTGACTACAAAATTGCTAGTAAACACCACTTATGACTCATTTCAATCGAGATACAAAATTTAACCCTTTTAATGTTCAGCGGAGACGATGTCCATATAAACTTTCATCCCCTATTTCAACCTATGTCCTTTGTTGGATTCTGTTGTAAGTATGTACGAAATTTTATCGAAATCGATTCAATAGTTTAGGCATTAAAGAATAACAGACAAACAGATAGACAGATTTACTTTCGCATTTATAATAATTTGTGGATTATTATTTATGGATGTTGTTTTATCTGTTATTGATAATAATAGAATCCGAGTTTCATGTTCGTGTCTGTATGTAACGTTAAAATAACCGTATTTAAATGCGTTCATTATCATACATTACGTCGATATTATGATACGTTTCGTCATATTTACCAGTCACCGGTTATGGTAACCGGTACATATAACTGCGTAATTTTTGTCTATCCGTCTGTCTGTCTGTCTGTTAGCCGATGATAAAGAAAAGGAAAAATCTATTTGATTAAATAAACCAAGATTTTTTTTATGAAAACTAAATTCGATTGAGGTAATTGGCAAATTTATATCATTTAATGAAAGCTTCTTAGAATCTTGATTTTCAAAGATCTAATTGCATTCTAATATTTAGTATTGAAGTATTTTTAACTTTTTTTGCGTAATCGTAAACAGAACTTCAGAATCATTATAGCAAAAATCTTACATGGTTCTAGAAGGAATGATAGAAATGGAATTCATGTCGTAAACAATGTGGTAAAGTCTACATATACCTGAAGTATACGCGTCTAACGCGCTTCTGACACAAGAAATCTACTCTGCTAAAATGAGCATAAAGAATTAATATTTTTCAATCAGTAAAACTTTATTATTTTTAAGCCTATAAATCATTCCACTTTAAATATATTGTGCTGTTATAAAGTTTCCCAATTTTCAACTTTTATAGCATTGATTTGAGTTCATAACTTTGCTCGAAAACTCTCCTTTGTTCAGCACTAAATTAATTATCTAAGTTTTCCAATGTCAAGCTAAATATCGTAAATATCTCATAACTCCGCAGACTCTTAATCTAAATTTAATTTGAAGTCATGTTGACGAAGTTATGTGATATCGTCACTTCGATAAGTTTGCAAAATTTAGATAGAAACATTATAACCAAATAGTTGGTCGTAATTTGAAAATCCATCTTGAGTTAGCTTTAACTTCATTATCTTTATAACTGAACTCATTTTCACGAAATATTAATAAAGAAATAAACTATATAAACCACTGCCTTTAATTAATAATCAATTCATCACGTACGGAGTAACTATTTTACAATAAGAAAATACAGTTTAAGTTCACAAATAAGTTATAACACTGAAAAGATCTTTATTCTATGTACATAAAACGTGTCTTAAACGAAATTTTGATGGAATGAATGCCTTATAAGATATCAGAGATTTAAAATGCGGTGGAAGAAAACGCGACGCAATTTCGTACGGTGAGCACGTTGTTACCTGCTTATAATGCGTAAAATAGTTATACGCTGTTAGAAGTCGGTCACAATTTTTTTAAATATAATAATCACTTATAATCAAAATTATTTAATTTTTGCAAAAAGTATGTAACATAAATAAATAAATATAACCATCTTCAAACAGTATATTCCCATTTTACGCAATGTAAGCCGTGACCATATGCCCTCTGTAAGAAACATGCCGGCGGCGGTGAAGTGACAAATCCAATTAAAATTCACAGGCATCACACGGAACGCTTTTGTTCGTAGATAGAATTTAAAAACTACGCACTCGCGCCAACAGTAACTAACTACAATATATTTTTTTGACTTCAAGGTATTTATTACCTTTGAGAATAGAAATTTAGAGCATATCGAGAACCTTATAACGAATTCCTTGAAACTAATAGCGTTCATAGTGGACATTGATCGGTTGGCAATTTAACTCGTAAACAAAATTTTAAGTTGTTTCTAGATACTAAATTGCATCCAGCTGGATGTTGTACTTTAAATAAAGTGTTTAATAAAACAGAATATAAGACTTACAGTTTTATTCAGTACTATTATTATGATAAAAATACTTATAGCGATTCTCATGCGCCAACCAAGTTCAAATACAGAAACAAGGTTGACTCGGTAAAGCGGCTCCTCATTAGTACGGGTCTGTGTTATATGTTTGCGTGGCGTAGGCAGTAATAACGAAATTAAAAGCTCATTCATTAAGCTAAAAACTAAAATAATAAATAAAACCAGCTTCAAATTCCGTTACGTATTCTTAAAGATTTAAGCATAAATTACATGATAATATCTAGTTGTTATTTTACAGTATTGTTGTTAGTAAATGTATTGGATTTTAAATACAATTACCATTGCTTACTATCATTTCCTTCCACGTGGCATATGTTGTTCATACAAACATAATCTAAACGCCTTTTTCAACTCCACCATTTAAGAAAACAAATTGATCGTTTCTTTCACAATATCAATCCGTATTGTGTTTTGTAGAGTGTAATTTTACGGCGACTTTTCCATATCTGGCAATTCCTGGCTGAGACAATATAAGTCAGTTGAAAACTTTGACCCTATTGTTGCTGTGTATTGTCACTTACACATAGATAATAGGACTAATATTGTACGCGATGAAGTTTAAATTTAACACTACTGTCTTCCGGTTAAAAGGGAGCCAGCGAATTGCTGTATATTAATCAAAGCAATGCTCAATCAACAAAAGTAATCAACAAAAATTAATCATGAAGAGTATTTTTGATATGATTATCCTTCTTAGCTTATTCTTTATCTGACTTTGATACTCTATTAATTAAAGTAAATATTTAGAATCCTTAGCGTTTATTATTTGAATTGTTTCTTTTTAGATAATCTGCAAATTGAGTTACAATGTTTTTTAGCGCTTGTATTCTTTTTAAATATAATAAACGTTTCGCTAACGAGTAAATTAGCCATACTTTAATTTTATTACATAAAATCAGTAAAAATCTACTCACTTTATCTCCATTAAATAAGAATACGAAAAGTGATTCTGAGCCTTTGTTCTGTGAAAAGGTATTTATCGATGTATACAGAAAGTAGAATTTTCTCGAGTAAGTGCAAGTTTCAATTATTTTTTAGTTGGCGTTGGACACATTTCAAATAAGTTTGACCAATCTTCTCTTTAAAACCTTTCTGAGAACTTTTACTGTATTATTACAAGTATGAAAACGAGACCTATGGATATATTCCATGTTATATTCGTATTACATTTTTGCATATAAAAACAATAAATTACTATTCTACTACGCAATCTTTTCCCTCTTCCCAGTTAGAAATATAGTTAGTTCTGGGATAACATAATTAATGGTTGTAAACCGTACATAAGCCATATCGTTGAGAATTCACAAATGGAGAAAATTTTAGACACGCAGGTAAATAGTTTATTCCTCAATTTGATCCATTAAACCAAGCATTACGATAAACAAGTTATATTTACATTGAATTTTAGACTATTCATGCTTAAAAGGATTATACGCAAGTTAAATTACATCCATTTTTAATGTTGAACAATTTAATATTTATTCTTAAACTCCACTCAAATAAACCTTAGAATTGAAGTTAAGAAAGTTATTGTTAAACTCTGAAAACGTAAAACATACCGAGTTAGTACTGTAATTAGAAAGATTCAAATATGTAGGTGCATATTCCAGTAATGTAACCAAAACCGGACTGATCTTCAAATACAAATGTATAATATATTATTTGTAGATTAGTTGTTACATATAAACTTTCTTATTCTTTGACATTTTTCTAGTTTAAAATGTATAATTGTACGGTCTAAAATTTGTTTTATTAATCATCCTCAGTTAAATTACATAAATATTCAATGTAGTCTTTGTGTCGCAAATAGTTGAGCAAAGCGAAATTATATAATTCCATAACACAACATTAATTCAAAAGTATTACTTACTAAACAGCTGTAAGTTAATTATTGACTAAAGAACACTGAGTTTACTCAATGACAATGCAGCGAACCACAATTAAGTTGCTTTCAGTAAGAACTTCAAATTGTGTTTAGCCGAATGTCTCCAAAGTCCATATGGTAAAGATTGAAACTATGTCTTTGTTTAAAGACTTAAGTTAAACCTTTCCGATTTACAGAAAAAAAAAAGATTTAAAAAAGGAATCACTAATGAGAATATGATAATCTTATAGTCGTTTAGTTTATAATTTCCAGTAGCTAAAAAGCGTTTGTAAGACGTAGTAAAAAAGTGACACAGTTGTAATCCAAAATAACTTTATTTCTCTAAAAATTACTAATTTCTCTAATACTTTACAAAGCTAAGATAACAACAGGCCTCATTTCGTAAAAATGTAATAGACAAGCTAGTTATTTTTACGTCATTGAATTGATAATGATGCCTTTATGTCACTGCTACCACGTAAGCGTATGCAAGTTTTTTTTTCATTGTTTACTGCCGTCATAGCATCCAACAAGATTAAATTGTCACGAAAATTGTTTGATTAAATTTTTAAGATTTCACTCAGGTTACCATTCTATTGATCGTGAAAACATTTTATTACTGCAAAGTATTGTATGATGTTATATAATAAGTTTGTAATTCTTCGAAATAAATAATCATACGACATAAATTAATTTGAAACTCAATTGTACTGCAAGGGCAAAAATCTTATTATATTATATTACTATTGGTATGAACTTTGACTGGTTCGATTTCTGCGAGGTAAACAACTTTTCGTAGTTTTATTTTTGTTTTGCAATATCAAATATGAAATAATAATAAAAAATAATGAAAGTATCAAATATAAAATTGACTTGATCATTCGTTTTAACTTAAGCAAGGAGACGTAGTAGTTAGCTGGTTTTATGTATAATCTTTATTTATACTTACACAACGCTTCCTATTAAATTCGACACACAAAGATACACGTTCTAGAAAAAGCCCAGTGACAGAATGAATGGAACAATCCATGAAATTTTTTAGAGCGTACAGACAATAGTTTTGACTCTTATCTTTTCTCCTTTCAACTTACTGTACACAAGAAAGTTTCGACGTTTAAACCCTTTTATTAACAACCCCTTTGAATCTACACTAATGAATTTATATAAAGTAGGTATAGCCTCGTGATCCTATTATAGTATATATTTTTTTGATGATAAGTCGTAACCGACGCCCATAGACATTGGCAATACCGTTGGTATCATCAGTTACTTACTGTGAGACATAGTATGTTAAGTTTCATTTAACTACTGAATACTCTGCTACGATGCCCTTCAAACGGGAACACAGCAGTCTCTTCATACCACTGCGGCAGAAATAACAAGAGCAATAGGGTTAGTTATATGGAATAAATAACGTATTTTAATTAAAAAGCACGATATAAAATCCATTATTTTGTTATGTTCAAACATATAGAAAGGTGTTTGAAATTATTAGAATTTCAGGACAGCAACGTAATACTGGCAAAAATTTGAGATTTTTCGAGAAATACGTTTTGCATATTCTCTTTGCATGAAATGAATTTGCAGGCACGAATGATGATCCGGTCGCCTCACGTCGTCGCTCTATTTCACATAGTATTAGACTACATAGTTGTACGATCGGAAGCACAAGCTGTTGCCCGCGTCCGAGTGATAATGCTGATTTTGTTCTTTAAAAACTTTTCACCACAAACGTATGATTCAGATTCAGCATATCATATTTTTTATTTATTTGTTTGCCATGAGTTATAAAAGCTTGTAATATTAGTCAAAGCCTTTTTTTATTAAGTGGATGGGATGATGACATGTTTTATGGACATATTTTTAATGCATTAAATTTACCTCGGACTTAGTATTACCTTAAATGAGTATTGCATATGCCGTGTTGCTAATTATTCTTTTAATTAAAATTATTATTGTAGTCATCCCTAAATTCATAGAATATGTGCTCTGCGACTTTATTGTAGACAAATTCAGATATAGAATCCCATGGGGAGGAAACTTTTTGCTATCGTTGCTTTTCTAGTTGGCTAGGACAAGATGAGAAAATCTAGTAACTGTCTGAAAAAAAAAAGATGAACCATGCTTCGGGTGGTGTATAAAGTCGGTCCCGGTTGTTAAGACCCCTTGGACCCCATTATAGGACATCAGAAACTTGAAACTTTCTGACAACTGACTTATCCTTAGATTGCAGTTTACCCTTTGTGTTACGTAGGCCAGATGCCATTCGCTCTGCGTAAAAACTTTTATTCATGTAATTTAAGAACAAAATTCGTTAGTACCTATTCAGTCAATTACAGCAGTAATAGCTGGGATTTATTATCTAATATGTATGACTATTTATGAAGTATATATATTAACATCTTATTTATTAATTTTATATGTATTTGTTTATTAGTGCATGTAGTTTTATGTATATAAAGAATGATATATGTATTAAATATGTTATCGTAGTATATGTATATGTATTATAATATTATATTTAACTTATAACTTGGTCTTGAATTTAAATAGTTTTCGGCTACACTTACCCACTTTCTAAACCACCCAATGGTTGACTGGCATAGAGAATGCTTTTGGCATTCAGTCCACCATTGTACCTATTTAACTGTACATGAAGTGTAAATATATAATAAATAAATAAATACCATTAGCTATAAAAAATATTTATTTGTCTCCTTATCCATATATTAAAATAAAATAGTAACAAAAAATTATTTACTTCGTTAAGTTTATAGTTACTTAAATAAACATTCAAACCGGAGATCGCCCGGTGTTCGATAAAAGCCGAGTGTAGATGTATGAATAGATGTCCCCTCTCAGGGACTTCTATTCATACATCTATTATGATAATCATCCTCCTAAAATAAAATACCCGGTGCATTAATCACAGATGATGAATGAAACTTTGACATGTCTTCAACTAAAAAATTGCAGATATTGTCCGTTTTAACAAGAACATGAAAGAGTTTGTATACGCAATTTGCTGCTAATTTGCATAGGTGCAAGGAACTACTACTCGGCGCCATTTTCACGTGGTTTGCAATACTGTTTTTTTTGTTTCTGTTACTTTTTTTGGTGCGGAGAAAATATTCTAAAGTTGTCTAAAGATTTAAATTCAACGGATATACCTTTGAAAATCTTAAAAAACAAAATATCTCAATTGCATTTGTATCCACTCGCAATCTCTGTTGACCTATGTAGCGTACGTAAACCAATGGCCAATACCACTAGGCCTCGAGGGAGGTAAGTAAAATATAGATTACTAGCTGTTACCCGCGACTTCGTCCGCATGGAAAAGGAGAAACAGCCACAGTGTGATTTAAAATTTTCTGTATAGTATAAGACGTAGTAAAAAAGTGACACAGTTGTAATCCAAAATAACTTTATTCCTCTAAAAATTACTAATTTCTCTAATACTTTACAAAGCTAAGACAACAACGTGTTAAAAGGCCACATTTCGTAAAAATGTAATAGACAAGCTAGTTATTTTTTACGACATTGATTTGATGATGATGCCTTTATGTTACTGCTACCACGTACGTGTGTAAGTGCTTTGTTTACTGCCGTCATTGCATCCAACAAGATTAAATTGTCACGAAAATTGTTTGATAAATTTTTAAGATTTCACTCAGGTTACCATTCTATTGATCGTGAAAACATTTTTCCACTGCAGAGTATTGTATGATGTTATATATAAGTTTGTAATTCTTCGAAATAAATAATCATACGACATAAATTAATTTGAAACTCAATTGTACTGCAAGGGCAAAAATCTTATTATATTATATTACTATTGGTATTTACTTTGACTGGTTCGATTCCTGCGGGGTGTAAACAACTTTTCGTAGTTTTATTTTGTTTTGCAATATCAAATATGAAATAATAATAAAAATAATGAAAGTATCAAATATGAAATTGACTTGATCATTCGTTTTAACTTAAGCAAGGAGACGTAGTAGTTAGCTGGTTTTATGTATAATCTTTATTTATACTTACACAACGCTTCCTTTTAAATTCGACACACAAAGATACACGTCTCAGAAAAAGCTCAGTGACAGAATGAATGGAACAATCAATAAATTTTTTCGAGCGTACAGACAATAGTTCACTTAGCTAATAGTTTTCACTCTTATCTTTTTTCCTTTCAACTTACACACGAAATTTTAACGTGCACAAGAAAGTTTCGACTTTTAAACCTTCTATTAACAACCCTTTGAATCTACACTAATGAATTTATATAAAATAGGAATAGCCTCGTGATCCTATTATAGTATATATTTTTGATGATAAGTCGTAACGTCGTAATGTAGGTGTAAAAATAGAAATGATTTTCGTAGACATTGTGATGCACATAACATAAATACTAGAAACAAACATTATTTAATTCTTCCAGCAACTAGACTGCAAAGAATAAGTAAATCTTTAATGGACAATGTATACGCTTTTACAACAAAAATCCCAGTAAACTTTCAGAATTTAACTGTTAATAAATTTAAAAGTAGTAAAGGAACGTTTATTTGTTAAAGGTTTTATAGCATAAATGAATTTATAAATGATAACACAGCCTGGTAATGGAATGCTCGCTCCAGGCTTTTCAAGTATATAATACGTATGATAGAACTGTATGTACCCATAAGAAAATTTATATGTATATATCTGATTATTTTAAAGATGACAAAATAGGCCAGCTGAGTTTCTTTCGCCGATTCTTCTCAGGTGGTAGCGTCCTCGACAATCAATAAGCGAGTGTTACACTTCTATATTGAATAAAGATATTTTAGATTGAATTGAATTTGAACCAACGCCCATAGACATTGGCAATACCGTTGGTATCATCAGCTACTTACTGTGAGACATAGGATGTTAAGTTTCATTTAACTACTGAATACAATGCTACGATGCCCTTCAAACGGGAACACAGCAGTCTCTTCATACCACTGCGGCAGAAATAACAACGGCAATGGGGTTAGTTATATGGAATAAACAACGTATTTGAATTAATTAGCACGATATAAAATCCATTATTTTGTTATATTCAAAAATACAGAAAGGTGTTTTAAATTATTGGCATTTCAGGACAGCAACGTAATACTAGCAAAGATTTGAGATTTTTCGAGAAATACGCTTTGCATATTCTCTTTGCATGAAATTTGAAGGCACGAATGACAATCCAGTCGCCTCACGTCGTCGCTCTATTTCACATAGTATTAGAATACATAGTTGTACGATCGGAAGCACAAGCTGTTGCCCGCGTCCGAATGATAACGCTGATATTGTTCTTTAAAAATTTTCACCACAAACGTATGATTCAGATTCAGCATATCATTTTTTTATTTATTTGTTTGCCATGAGTTATAAAAGCTTGTAATATTAGTCAAAGCCTTTTTTTATTAAGTGGATGGGATGATGACATGTTTTATGCACATATTTTTTTAATGCATTAAATTTACCGTGGACTTAGTATTACCTTAAATGAGTATTGCATTTGCCGTATTGCTTATTATTTTTTTAATTAAAATAATTATTGTGGTCATCCTTAATTCATAGATATGTGCTCTCGCGGACTTTATTGTAGACAAATTCAGATATAGAATCCCATGGGGAGGAAACTTTTTGCGTTCGTTGTTTTTCTAGTTGGCTAGGACAAGATGAGAAAATCTAGCAACTGTCTGAAAAAAGAAAGATGAACCATGCTTCGGGTGGTGTATAAAGTCGGTCCCGGTTGTTAAGACCCCTTGGACCACATTATAGGATATCAGAGACTTAAAACTTACTGACAACTGACTCATCCTTAGAATGCAGTTTAGTCTTTGAGTTACGTAGGCCAGATGCCATTCGCTCTGCGTAAAAACTTTTATTCAGGTAAATCTGGATTGATTAGCAGCTGACTCCATGATAACTTAAAAATGGTGATGGCTAGGTGAAAAACAGAAAAATTAAATTAATCTTTAAAGAAGCAAATTTTAAGTTATAGTAATTAATAACATGTTATTCAAGTATGTTCATGGTTTCTTATCCCCCAAAGAATTAAGATCTTTTTAACAGAGCTAAAACTGATTTTAGGGTCGTGCTCTTCCTAGGAATAAATCTGGTTAGGTTTCAATTATCATATTATCAGGTACATATTTCGTATACTGACAAATCCAATTAACAAGCCACAGGCGTCGGGCTTTGTATAGAAAGCTATGCGGTGTTTCCACGCTAGAATTTTTTTTTTTACTTTGTAGCCTTCACCTGTCTACCGCACCCAGGCGCCAGACCCACGGCAAGGCGTTTCCAACTCAGCCTGGTTAGAGCAGCCTCTTTCACAGCCGGCCTTATACCGAAGATCAGCCAGGTTCCTCTTAGCTTCCCTGCAGCTGAGCAGGGCGCAGGTACTGAGCCCCACCGCTACGACAAAGCGAAAATCTGTTCGCGGGGAACCCTGAAAGATAGCTGACGTAATTGAGAGTCACCTAACATGTGTTTAAAAAAAAGCTATTTAAGACGCCGTCGCGAAATGGTTGTGATGAAAATTTCATCTTTATATAGTGTTTCTTATTTTTATACGAAAGTTTTACATAATAAATTTTATAAAAGCTGTCAGTATTTAGTTATACCAGTCACTATTTAAAATAGGTTTTTATGTTAATTTTCGCTTACCAGGTTAGTCCACAAGACAGCAATATGATGAATAACTTAATTAATAATAATGATGTTATAAGTAGATTTCCGTAGTAACTTATGAAGTTATTCTGTTATAAATTGTAAGAAGGAAGATCTATCAACCATTCTTTGGATGTTACTAATGACTGATGTAATTTATATTAACAAATATGATTTGGTTGTTAGAAGTTTAATCTTGAAATAACATTTTATATGCCTATCATAGCCTAACCACCATACCATATACCAAGCGTACGAAACCTTAGTTTGAACATTGACAGCACACTAAGCTGGAAGTCACAAATCGCTAATTTCAGTCGGAAAGTTACTGGTGCCATGCGGTATCTATATAGACTGACGAACTTTCTGGCCCCACCAACTGCCTTAGTTGGTGGGGGCAGAAAGTTTCCCATGCTCGTGCAGACTTTGATTTTTCCTCTCCTTGACTATGGTGACGTGTGCTACTTTGACCTGAATGCAGATCACCCTCAATAAGCTTGACTCGTCTTCTAAATAACTGCATCTGATTCGTAGTATATATATTATTATAATATTATATTTAACATATAATTTTGTCTTGAATTTCGTTTTGGCTACACCTACTCAACTTTTTCTAAACCACCCAATGGTTGACTGGCAGAGAATGCTTTTGGCATTAAGTCCGCCATTGTACTATTTAACTGTACATGAAGTGTAAATAAATAATAAATAAATAAATAAATACCATTAGCTATAAAAATCTATATTTCTCTCCTTATCCATTAAAATAGAATCGTAACAAAAAATCATTTACTTCGTTAAGTTTATAGTTATTTAAATAAACATTCAAACCGGAGATCGCCCGGTGTTCGATAAAAGCCAAGTGTAGATGTTTGAATTGAAGTCCCCTCTCGGGGACTTCTTTTCATACATCTATTATGATAATCATCCACCTGAAATAAAACACCCGGTGCATTAACCACGGGTGCAGGCTTGATGGATGAAACTTTGACATGTGTTCAACTAAAAAATTGCAGATATTTCCCGTTTTAACAAGAACATGAAAGAGTTTGTACGCAATTTTCAGAGCAGGCGATCAAATTTAGTTATGCTGCTAATTTGCATAGGTGCAAGGAACTACTACTCAGCGCCATTTTCACGTGGTTTGCAATTACTGTTCCTTTTGTTTCTGTTACTTTTTTTTGGTGCGGAGAAAATATTCTAAAGTTGTCTATAGATTTAAATTCAACGGATATACCTTTGAAAATCTTAAAAAACAAAATATCTCAATTGCATTTGTATCCACTCGCAATCTCTGTTGACCTATGTAGCGTACGTAAACCAATGGCCAATACCACTAGGCCTCGAGGGAGGTAAGTAAAATATAGATTACTAGCTGTTACCCGCGACTTCGTCCGCATGGAAAAGGAGAAACAGCCACAGTGTGTATTAAAATTTACTGTATAGTATAATATAAATAAGGTGTAGTATCGTATGTGCCTATTACTAGACACAGTTTTATGGCTTTTACATCGATGATTACTGATTTATATTTAAACTTTCATTCCGTATTTCAACCCTTCAATCAAAATAATTATAGGACGGACAGACAGACAGACAGCCAGGCTTGTCAACCAAGTCTCGAATACTTTCGAAACTTTAACAATTGATTAAATAATTATTATTTTATAATTAAATGCATTAAAACTTTCTTGTTAAAAGTCCCTTTCGATTATACACAGATCACTTACATTCATAAATAAGGTTTAAATATATCATTCTCTCCAGTCACGTTGCCTTATGCACAACAGCAGGATTATATGCGTTTGACATTATTCCACATGTCTTTTTTATTTTACTTGCTTTGTTGTGATATGTCTTAAGATTTTTGCATATAAGTGGTGAATACTGAGTAGTTTAAAGGAATGAAAAAAAAGAGGATAGGTTTCAAGGAAGATAATGTAAATTTGTAGTATCTTGTATTAATTTAGTCATAACCTATAGAAATGGGTTCAATACGGACTATCTAACCAACATTCTGTTCGTCTTATGTATACTTTTAACCCATAATTAGTTTACACTAGAAAACATTGCGCTTATTATGTCATAAAAATATTTGCATAGTTATAACATTAATATTCCCGGTGTGTCACTTTACTGTAGTAAATTGTAATTTAAAATGTAATTTAACGCCAATGGCGCTAATTGAACAACTAAAGAAAATAATGTGACAATAAATCGTCATTAACCAACACTAAACATCGCCCTCGAAATTACACTCGCGTGCTTACTGATACTTATGTGCCTACTATACAAGGATAAGTCAAGTTATAAAATAATAGACAAAGAAAATGTGTATTGATAACAACCATGCATACTTCGCTTGATTAAACAATAATATCTTTAATTTATTTTACTTTATCATTACTGAACGGCAAATCCAATATGTAAGGATCTATTTTAAAGGGACTATATATATAGACCTGCCGTACAACAGCAGAGCGCAAAAAGCGGCTTCATGTCTTGGGCTGATATTTCGTATGGCAGAAACAAGATGACCGTTCAATTAGTTAATTTTAATTAAAATTACTTTAAACTGTTTTTATATAGTGTATATAACAAACGTTTGCGTTTTTAATTAAAAGTAAGACACATTAATAATATTTACGTTTGTGTTACGTCATAAATCAAAGTTAAATACGAGCAGATAAAAGTTTAACATGATGAGAAGCAAAGTATGGTTTAGCATTAAGCGATTCAATTAAAAGAAAGGACCTAGTTGAACTTTATACTTCAAACTCTAATAAAAATCATTAAATGGAACCACAAGCTTGTTATCTTTTACGAGTGATAATCGACATTCTTTACTGCTATATTTGCGTGGCAATGTTGACGTAAATGCCCTTCCTACGTCATAATGGAATCCCAAAGGACTATATTATTACGAGAAATATAACTTTAAGCTCGCTCTTTGTTTGTACTGCTCTTGAATACAAACCAAAAGCTAGGTAAAAAAAAATATGAAATGCATTTCGTGTTATAACATAAATTAATTAGTAATAACTTGTAATGAATGCGCAAACCTAGTTGCCAATGAATTAGACTGCTAGTAAAAACTATTATCTTTTAGCTATTTTTTTCCATTTCTTTACATTACAAACAATATTAACTTTTATAATTCTAAGACATCAAGGTTCCAAGATATTAGAAGACCCGTTAAAAAGTTATAGTTCATATTTCTTAATATAATCTTATTTATAACTTAAACTTGAAATTTTGACGTAAAAAAAATATTTTTTCCTGCAAAATAAAATGACAAACTCAAACACGCGCAACAAAATAACTTAAAAGGTTGTGTACTCTACTTAATTTTACTTACGTAAGTTTATTTGAGTTGTTGATAATACCAAAAAACTTATTGACTTATTTCGGATAATAATTGAAAGATGTACATTATTATGTGATTAAAAGTACAGACGATACAAGCATATTTGCCTGAAAAACAGCTAAAATATTTTAAAATATGTCTACCTAATTGGAAATCTATATTTCCTTAAAGCAAGAAAAATACTGCTGTAATTACTTAAATTTTAAACTTAATATTTATTTCAAAAACATCATACAATTATAAGTCATCATCATCATCATCATCAGCCTTTAATAGTCCACTGCTGGACATAGGCCTCCCCTAATACACCCTTATTCATTAGGGGTTTTGGACCGTAACTGCCTCCGTAGCCTAGTGGTATTCGCGTTTGCTTTAGAAACCGGAGGTCGTGGGTTCGAATCCTGGGGGGACTCAACAAATTTTCGTTGTTGTTTCCTAGTTTGTTAGGACAGTTTGGGCCGATCACCCAATTGCCTGAAAAGTAAGATGATCCACGCGTCGGATGGGCATGTAAAAAGGCGGTCCACCCACCAACCCGCATTGGGCCAGCGTGGTGGGATATAATTATAAGTATTTTACATATTTCATTTTGTTTGCCGGAATTAAGGAAGTTCACAAAAATTGGCTACACTTACTTAAATTAGATTGAGTGTTTTTCCGTGTCACCAGTGCGATAAGTAATTTTGTTTTCCTTTAAGCTTCGTTGATAATTAAAACCGTTAATTACTGACGTTTTAAGCACCCTTGACGTCCTAAATCAACAAGAAGCATATTTTCCAGATTTAAAAGGAAATAAAAGCGAGGAAAACTTTTCAGGGAAATTTACAAAACGCTTCAGTTTGCTGGAAAAGCATTTTATTTAGTAAGTATTTGCTTCTTAATAAACAATTTTAAGTCGTGATTGATTGTGATCAGATCAAAAACGGTAAGTTTTATGACCGTCTTTCATAATCAATGTCTATAATATGTACGCAGGGCTGTGTTATGCAACTCGTTGTTTATTACAATTGTGTTGTTAGCCGCTTGAACAAGCGACCTCATATTTATGAGTACCTACTTCTTGTTTCTTGGCTGAACTAGTTACCTTTACTGCTGTATTGGACCGTATCGAACGTTGTAATTGTGTTCTTGCTGTTACAGAATCAGCCTATACACACCATACTACCGGGCCTGGTAGGGTGGGCAGGATTCCGCACACTTGGCGTTGTCCGCCGGGCCTCAGTAGTTGCGTTGGGTGACGCAACCAATGAATTAGTAAAAGGCGCGATAAACCAGGACGATGGTTGATCGGATTTTAAAAGACCGCTTTAGTATCGATGCCAAGGCGTGTATTAAGAAACTCGGGAGGATAACGCTCCTTAAATTCATCGACGTGAATTATGTGCTCATCCAGGAGCATTGCCCTCTGGCTCCTACCCCTGCCTGTACGACTGGGCCTCCAACCCCATTCCTTGTGGATGAGGACGACGACAATTATATCGACCTCAGTATCTACAGTGATTTGGATATGGAGGTCAAAGCGCTAACCAACCCAAACCCGATGACGGCTTCAAAACCGTCAAATCCAAGAGAAAGCGCAAAGTCCGCGCCTCTTCCCCAGCGCCCGTCCTTCTTGTCAAGGCTGGAAAGCCTGACGGTACTACCACCTGCCCCTAGCAGGCCGCTAAACCATCGACTTCTCAGTCGAGCCAACCCACCACCACCATCCATCCCGCCGATCCCAGGCGTCCCCCCGCTCCTCGCTCAGGCGTCATCATATCTAACCTATTTTAAGTTTCTAGGCCTCTGATAGCAATCTCGAAATCAAACTGCAGCTAGCCATACCCGATGAATATTGGAATGTTACCTCTTACCTTCGGGAAAGGGGCACTATTTTCATACATTCGCGCTCCCGAATGTGTTTCGCGGACTTAGGACAGTGGTCAAAGGACTTTTTAAGGAGATCCCATGCTCGGGGATAACTGAAGCTGTAAAAGCACAGAACATCCCCGCCCTTTGGGTACAACGAATGTACAATCGATGCACTAAACGCCCTAATGACATGGTGCTAGTCACATTGGAGGGCACCAAGGAAGATAATCGCATCTGTGAAGTAGAACAGCTCTGTGGGATCAGTCGTCTCTCTTTCGGACGGCCAGTTTCTGTGTGGCATCAGACAGCGTCGGAGCCGACTCCGAGCGCTCAGCGGCCCGACGCCGCGTCAAACGCTCAGCATGCTAGCCATAGCAATGGCTGCACTGAGCAAGATGCTTCACTCTTTAAGTCGCTGGATCTTTTTTATCTTGACGACTTCAATAATGCCGCCACAGAACTCACTGCCGCAGGTAACGCGATAGCTAAGCTCAGTATTCTTTTTAAATACAAGAACTTAGTCAACACCCTATTGGCAAAATAGGTTGTGACACCGACACAGTAGTCACATACACCCTACACTAAGTAGTGTAGGACAACACATACAGTCATGACAACGGCCCCAATGGTGAGGTCGAACTTACACACCCTTTGCTATATGACACTGTAGCTTAACTAAAATTAGATAGGAGCGTTGCTGGAGTATCTTGCGTCACTTCTTTTCCCAGCGCCAACGCTTTAAGAAGTGGTAGTAATTTAGTAAGTTAGAGCTCTTCAAGCTATAAAGATTATTTTTAAGAAAGCGTCTGAATCGAGCCGAGGCCTCGGCCCACACGGGCAGCCCTCGATTCAGCATGCTAACGGGAACCATAAAGTGACGGCCCAAGCTGAGACTCCCCATTTGGGGCCTCTTGGTGCAGTTAAGTCACTAGGAGGGGAAGCGCCTATGGCAACGGACCTCCACACACACACGAGCACTCCACAGTTACTCCACAGTGCACGAGATCCAGTCTAAAAAAATAAAAAACCAAACGTCTTTGGAGAGCGCGCGGGTAAATTTTAGCTAACCTCAAACTCTCAGTACCTTTAATTTTAGATACGGATTTTTTGTCGTTTTCGTACCAGCCAACTCAGTGAGCGATGACCCGCTAACAACATGGAGTGGCGACCTGTGAAAACGTCTAAGGGGTCAGTGGATGCAGGTAGCTTAGATTGTAGCTCTTCGCGCGGTTCAGGCGGAGGCCTATATTCGTCAAAGGCTTAGGCTCTTATGACGATGATGATGAACGGCAGTTATTCGACAGCACTGAAACGCATTATCATTCTAATTATTAGCAAATACGTATCTATTTACTTTTTAGTATATTACACTTTATATACTTAATTTTATTTTTCAAAATTTATGAAAATTCGGAAAAAATTCAAGTGTATGTGTATCGATTTTTCGTGAAATTTATTGGCAAAAAGCTAAAAGTAAAGTAAAAAAAACTTGTTAAAATCAATCAATCGGTTTTTTTTGTAAAGTCGTAGTTTGCTCATGTTGTTAAACTTTTAAATGGTGATTACAACAAAAGAAAAATGGTCTTTTAATTTAAAAGAATAATGACAAATTAGATTGCATTTATTTTTTTCACTACAGATTTTAAAGTTCTTTATTAAAGTTAAGTGAATACAAAAATAATATTAAATTTAATGCGTTTCTTTTTTATGCATAGTTTGAAGAAAATTATTATTAATTTTCTTATTACAAAATATAAGGGACTTTCTTTACCAAGGCATAGCCACTAATATTAATGGGCAAACATCGCCGAGTGTTATTCCTGAGCCCAATCCTTTGATCACATTTCGCATGCAAGAGTTTAATACGTCATACATTCGGATCACCCTAGAATTGAATGAAGACGGTAAGCTATGGTTTCGAATTATAAAGAAAATTGGATTGTTGACCGTTAACCGGAATTAGTTAAATATACTTGAAATTGGTTGAAAAAAAGGTAGTTGTTATTCAATAAATAAAATAAGCAATTTGTTATCATTCCTTAACAACTTAAGAATTTGCAACAATGCCAGAATGAAACATTATTATAGAAATTTCATGAGAAACATTGATAATTGTTTCAGAGAGTGCTGAATATACATACAGATTTGTTACCATAATTTTCAACAAAGTCAACAGGAAGCTGCTAGTGATCAATATAATCTGGCAAATATTTGATGTGAGATATTTGTAATTTTACCTTTGAATGAAAACCCAACGCTACTTATTAAAGAATTAATTGCGTGTTTTATTCAATGCGTACCAAATTTTAATTAGTATAGTGTGAATTAGAAGGATCAATTTCAATGACCATCAACATGTACACATATTATATCAGCGCAGTTCAGTTTTTTTTGTGATTTATCATTTTAGCCAAAACTGTAACTGGGGAAGTACGTAAGTATAATGTAAATTTGTTTTTTGTTTCGTAACATTTAAGTCAATAAGATATACTATTGATATTGAAGCTTCGAAGGAAATATTTTGACCTTGTGAGATCATCCTTTAACAATATAAATAGTTTATCTAAATTATTAAATCACAGTACCCCTATTTTGCAAGAATTACTTTGCCTAATTTAGTTTATCTAAAATAATTAAGTACAACTGCCTTAAGACATTTATTACAAAGTCGAACATTGGAAACGAATTTGGTTTCAGAGTAGAAAGAAAAATAAATGCATTTTTCTAATTCATCCCTATCCGTATCGGTTAAAATATACCGTTAACAAAATTCAAATTGATTACAATGTAATTTGATTTTTAAGCTTAAAATTTAAATTTTATATTGATATCTTTTAGACTAAATTGTTATCACTTATTGATATTATACTTATTGGTATTTTTCTTAACGAAGCACAACTCGATGACATGTAGTATTTCTGGAAAACATTTCCCTAGACACTCGAAAACATTTAGTAAAAGATGTTAAAGTCTCATGTATCTTAAAATTTTTTTTTATCAAACCGGGGGGTGTTAATTGGTGAATTGTGCGCCACCGAAACTAACACCGCAAATTTCCTTCAATTCCGAGTTACGCCCTATTTTACAGTTTCGGTGTTTAATGCTTTATTTACTTTTATTTGTATGTTTTTTTTTTGCAAATTGCAACTAATGTTTTATTCAATCACAACTTACTAGCTTAGCGTGCTTTGCAGCACATAACAGTTTTTTGATAATTTGCTGCAAATATTTTTCACATCAATATTTTTTTATATCAAAACGTTTTATAACTTATTTGTACTAAAAGGTTAAACCATCTGTATAATTTTTTTTTTAATATGTTATTCGGCTTTCCCGTTTAATATGTATTTGGAATATATCAGTCGAAACCTAATTAATGAAGTTTTCCACAGGTGGATGCTAAAACCCAAGAGGACGTGTGCTTAAACTGCCAATTGAATTCGGAATTTTTAAGTGCCAAGAAATTGATCGTAAATGTTTCATTGTTTTCCTTCCTTTCCACGGTAAGATCCAACTTTCCAAGACACAAAGAGTTCTTAGAGTTAATGTTTCCATGTAATTGTTTTTCCAAGGTTCTTTTGGATAACAATTTCTTATGATAATTCATTTACTATTCTTAGGCCTTTTATAAATTTGACAAATACGAGGTGAAAGAATGATACTTGAATAATATTTCTTTTTTTTTTGTAATCTGCCTCCATATAAGTGGATGCTTTAAAGTTCGGTGGACTCAATGATAAACAATGTAATGCTAGCGATATAATAAAGCATCTTTTAGATTGGTTTTTCAAAACCGTATTTGGAATAGGGTTAGTGTGGTTTCATAATTCTTTTAATTTTTCATAATTTTTTTTCTAATTTTTTCCAAAGAGTTCAGGATGGGTTATTGGCTTTTAATTGCGAGATTCTAGTTGAGTTTTTTAAAATTAGAATTAAGCTCTGTCTGTTATTAATAAGAAAGGTGGCTGTTTTTTTATTTGAAATATATATGGTTACTCAACCTTTAACTTTGAGGGATTATCCACATCCGTCCAAAAGAATTTTTGGAAAAATACCCTTTAGTATTCATAATAATTATTTCATCTTATTTTCTTTAATCATCAAATTAATGTTGGTAAAGAACAACCAAACCCAACCAACTATATTTAACTTTGGGAACCCATGTGCTCACTTTGCCCAAACTCATAACAAAGAAATCGAACTTTCCGAAAAGGTTGCGGAAACTGAATCAATTTAAGTTAAATTAACTTGGGCCATGAAGTACCCTTTGTTTGACTAGGGGCAAACTTAAAAGAAGATAATTTAACGGCTGTAAAGACTTTTTTTTTGTCATTAATACCTACTACCTTTGATTTCATGTACCAAAAAAAAGTGAGGCCAAATATATTATTTATTCATAAAATTATAAGTATTCAAAATGATATAATTTACATTATTTTAAAAAAATAACAAAAAAAACGAACATTTTAATATTTACTCCCATGAAAAAGACAAACCTATGTCTTGTAATTTGCT
Organism: Lamproptera curius; assembly: GCA_029286875.1. Lineage (NCBI taxonomy): Eukaryota > Metazoa > Arthropoda > Insecta > Lepidoptera > Papilionidae > Lamproptera > Lamproptera curius. The sequence goes on from JAGSMT010000380.1 coordinate 107,881, forward strand.
AGAAATAATTTCTTCCAAAATAAAATGTATAACAATAATTTTTCGGTTAACTTACGCTGGCCATTTTTGAGCCATATCTTTTATCTAATTTTCCTGCGTTTTGGCTAAATTTTTATTTGACCACCGTCGTCAAAAAATCTCAATAAAAAAAAACGTGGACCATTTTTAGATGTAACAAAGCGTTTAAATCGTTGAGTAAGTTTTACCTAGAAAATAAAGCTCTGAAAAAACTTACACCTTTCTCACCTTTGGGCACCAAAGAAATTAAGAAACTAAAGGAACTAAAAAGTTGAGGGAATCACGTCTCCATTCAGCTTCCACTTCTATAATGCAAGGGTTTCCAGTAATTACCGGTGTCTTCTTATTTTCACAAAGGCGGACCACACAACCTAGTCTTCGTGTGTAAAAATGGAGGTTCACAAGTGCATTACATTTAAAAAGTTAGAACGAGGTGCTATCCAGCAGCTTTGATTGAAAAGGGACCAATATTTATTTATAAATAATTAAAATTGAGCGCGTCAGAAATAAAAGGTCGTAATTTAAGACCAGTTAGACCTAAAAATAAATTACATACATGATAGTATCTACAAATTGGTAATTTATTTACGAACGATAATTAGGATTCGTTTAATTTTTCTGTAATTTTGAATAAAATATGGCTTTATGTCTACTATGTTGTAACTAAGAACTTTATTCGTTTTTTTCGATGAGAAATAAGAATTTATTTAGTCGCAAGGATCAATTTATTATATGAATTAGGAAATTGGTCAAGTCGCTTTATCGCTTAATCCGATTATCAGTTTCAATTAAGGTTCGATACGGTAATTAGGTTAATAATGCGTTAAATACTCAAAAAATATGACACAAATGTTACCACATCCCTATTGGTAACACTTACTTACTATATTGCTTCTAATTTGTTTCTAATGAAAATAGTCTCGGCTGTTTGACCAACGTCTTCGTTTTTAAATAGTTAGTAAATATAGTAGTATATATGAAAGGATATATAATAGTCTCTATAAAAGAAAGATATCTTATCTGTACAAATAATTCAAAAACAAACAGAACATATTAGTCATATTACCACCCAGACAAAGTCGCGGACAACAGCTAGTCTAAAATAAACATGGTGACTAATTGATATTATAAATCAAGATAACCCAATAATAAATGTCATTGCTTTGGCCACTAAAATAGCAATAAGATTTAAAGTTACATACCTATATATTCAAACGTTAACGCTACCTAACATAGAATATAACACGAAATGACATGTTGACGGTGCCACGAAAACAAAACTAATAAAAGCTCCCAAAAGTAAGCACACGACTGTAAAAGAAAGTCGAGAACAATAACAATGTGCGACAAAGCAATACACTAACCATTTATTGTTATGTCAAAGGAATAAGGTGCTTTATAATTTTTAGTGCAATACAGTGTTTAAAATATTAACCCATGATCATATCAAAACCAAAAGATTTTTTTTATTTCGTATTTTTTTATTAACTGTATAGAAATGCACGTATTTGTAATTATATAGGATATATGTATACTGCACTGCCTCCGTAGCCTAGTGGTATAGGCGTGTGACTTAGAAACCGAGGGTCGTAGGTTCGAATCCTGCGGGGACTCAACAAATTTTCATTGTTGTTTTCTAGTTGGTTAGGGCAATTTGGGCCGATCACCCAATTGTCTGAAAAGTAAGATGATCCATGCGTCGGATGGGCATGTAAAGTCGTCCACCCACCAACCCGCATTGGCCCAGCGTGGTGGGATACGGTCCAAAAACCCCCTAATGGATAGGTGTATCAGGGGAGGCCTATGTTCAGCAGTGGACTATTACAGGCTGATGATGATATGTATACTTGGTTTACGCGATTTATGTTTTAATTAGAAAATTATTACAAATAAAAAAAAGCAAAATGATTAAATTTCAAAAAAATTCATGTAATTAACGCAACAAACATTAAAAGATACTCAGCTTTATCTATGCGTAATATAAAATACAATAAATCACATGACTTCGAGGCACATGAAATTTCAAGGAAAGGGTTTATCATTTTATGCGAATTTCAAAGTTGATTATCTACCAATTAAAATAACAACATAACATCAAAAAAATGTGAAAAAATACAAAAAAATTAATAACGACTGTATGATACAACTATTAAAATAGTTCATACTAAAAGAGTGACAGTTTTCAGATAAACATTACAATAGTATGCCAATACTACTATTTTTAGTCAATAACTCTAACGGTGTAAACCTACAGACAAGAACACTACTACTAATGATTTTTTTCCGTAAAGTACAATATTTTATTCTGTTTATTTTCATCAAATATCTAAAAACAATATTCTTCAAAACGATTTTCATATTACTACATAGTACAGAACAAAGTCGCTTTCTCTGTCCCTATATCCCTATATATTAATCTTTAAAACTGCGGAACGGATATAGATGCGGTTTTTTAATAGATAAAGTGATTGAAGAGGAAGGTGAAAATGTATAATTCATGCATATTATTGTAGATTTTAAATGCTGACATTTTCCATACGTTTGACATATATCAGTATTGCATCTGTGCGGAGCCGGAAGGGTCGATGGTATATTAATATAACATTAATATAATTGTTATTCAAAAATTAGTTACATCGTTAGCATTTTTTTGTTTTGAATTCAGTGGTACCTTTTATTTCTTGATTTTTGTTTTGTTAAATAACCAAACTAAAATATTACCGCAGGAGCTCAAGTGTTTATTTTAAATTAATTTATAGCTGTCAACGCTATCTATGGTGAAATTCTCGAATAGGCAGCATAAAATGCAATGTAACTTGGAGCAATTCCAAACAGAGGATGGTTGGCGACTTTCGGTTTGCAAACACTAATCGTAAACATTTTCGGTACAACATTTCTTATGAAGTTCTAATGTAGCCTTTGTTTGATTTCTGAAAAAGGCCCTTAAAATGTCAGTATTTAAAAGATTAAATAAAATAATAGCCAAGGTTATAACTGTGTCAGTATTAAATAACACCATAGTGATAGATAAAAGTTCGACCAGTTCAGTTGTAGAAAGATTAATTTTTAATACATTTTGGTGACTTACCAATTTGACATTTGCAATATAAATCATAGTGCATTTTATAACGATACTGGTCATCGTATAAAGACTACACTATATGCATACTACACGGAAACGGTTGATAAGAATTTTTTTATTTAACACTATACAAATAAGCTTCTTCTTCCGTTCTTTGAGTGTTTTCTTAGGCAAAGCTTAAAACAGATAACGAGACGATACAAGAAGACAACAGCAAATCAATATTGCAAAATTAACTCAAGTTAATTTTACCTTGAGCATTTGAATTTGCACCTTTGATGTAAGCACTTGCTTGCTATTTTCTGTTTGTCTTTTTGTAACTTAATACATCGTTATTTATTATTGAAATGTGACGTACGTATGTGTTTTCTAAAAAATGCAACAACTTTTGTTCAAAATTTGTATAATGGAACTTATCTACTATAATAGGAACGAGTATATACACTGGACACCAGCATAACAGCAGCAGTATTACTGACTATTTATAGTATTTGGCAGGTGGCGCACGTAGGGCACTCTTCTGTAAAGGATCTTAAAAGCAATAACTAATACTCAACTGCTATTTAAACTTCAATAAAAGGTTCATAGCAAATGAGGTGGAAAATTTCTCCAAATTCAATCGAACGCCTCGCAGGGGAAAACTTTTTTAATTAAACTCATTGTCGGGTTTGAATAGAAAAAGACAACGTGCCTGCAAAAGTTTATAATTGAACAAGGATAGAAATCAATAAAACAAAGTTTGAATTATTTATGTAGATAAACTTGTCTGAATAGTACAAACGGTGCTGTAGATTTGTGGTTAAAAACCTTTTCGGTCAAACAATAGTAAGTATGCAACACATCAACACAACAACAATCTATCCAACTATATTATTTTGATATTATACCGATGACGGCTGCAGAAAACTAATTTGACGATAATGAGGCGCATTGACATTTTTCGTATTGCTGTATTATTAGCCTTTTGACATTTTAACATAAAGGTCACACGGTAGAACCCCACAAATATTTATAGAAGGGGTTTAATAAAGGTACACTTACGTACTTCTACAATAATAATATAAAGTAGACCAATATTACTCAGATAAAAATAATAATAACATAACTTTATTAGAAACATACACTATTTCAGAGACTTCTGCAGTAAATAAATTTTACGAAATATTTTAAGGTTGAGATTTAGTTCCCTGGACGCGGCATCGGAACGACTCATCAAACATGAAAGTTTTCTATGATTATTACTAGTAATCGTACAGTTTTCGTGTTACAATATACTAATAAGTTATGTTAAACATAAAACAGCCATAATTAGACTAACGAATACCAGAAAAACGCAAAAGTAAGATCAACAAAGACTAATGTTAACTATTGATAACGAAAAATCTTATAATATAAGATATAACATATTATGAACTCCGTAATTGTCAACACCTTTAAAATTTCATAGGAAGCGATATCTGTATCTCAAGTTGCGATCTTATGTTTTACCTGTTAATGGAACAAATGGTGTTTTTAATGTGTACTATTGATATTACAATTAAATTTCACTATTTATACGTAAACAAAAAATAATTTTTCATTTATATTAAATGCACTAAAGGCTTGCATGAGAATGCGTTAATTATGAAGCCATGCCGAGCTTTAAAGCTGTCGATGTGCCTGTAAGAAAATTTTCTGACTTGCAGGTTTGGCCGATGAGAATAGAAATTTATAGCATATTGGATACCTCCGGTCAAATTCCTCAGAACTAATAGCGTTTATATTGGACGTTGTTCGGTAAGTGATTCAATTTATTACAAAGATTCCTTTTAGACGTAAGTTAATGCATTTTATGTAAAGTCTCTTCCTTTTTGATGAATTTTCTTGAAATGAACTGATGCATAAACGACGTATGACTAACAAAATATAAACATGTTTATAATTTTTAGGTGTTGATTCCTACTTTAGTTCTAATAGACTCTACTTCAATGAAAAGTGTTGAACATGTTCTGAAAATTTCAATTAAAATAAAGCATTTAATATGTTCAAAAATATAAGACTGATAAATTTTTGATAAATTAGACCTTTTCAGATTAAAATAATAATAATCTTTTTAACAATAACACAATTTCTGGACGAGTGACACAACATCATCTAGTCACAACTGATAACTGATAAATAGATAGACTTACTTTCTCTTTTGTAAATAAATACATATTATGTAGATACAAACACATCCAGACCAGTGATAGATTGTTGCTCAGGTTTTCTTTTACATCAATCATAATATCTACGAGTATTTTAATTGATTATTGGAGTATTTATAACGACCATTATAAATATGGTAGGCGCCAGAAGTCCTATAAGCAGGAGCACAAGATATTGACATACTACTGAGAATTCAGCATAGCATTGATGCCTTGAGAAGATCAGAGCATAAGAAGTCACGGTTATTTCAATGTTTGAATAGTAGTATAACGTTCATAAGGGCACTACATAGGCTGAATTGAATCAAGAGTTTTTGAATTTGAACTTTACAACCGTGAGACATTTAGCTTTTTATTAATAAAATAGTACAAAATAAATGGTGAATGCATTTATAATTTTTTAAATATGGATTCTTGCAGAAAGTCATTTACTTCTTGCCCAACTGGATTTTTCCAATTTTAAATAAATAGTATGGAGTGATTCTATTCATAAGAATATGAGATAATGCGCATAAGAAATTATTTTGGATGATACCCTAGAAATAGATTACAAACGGGAGTTTGTAAAATTATACTGAATTGCTTTTGCCGTTCTAATGGTAAAACGCATTTTCGAAATTGATATGCTAACTTGTTGGTGGAGGATGATAGTTTTCTTATCAGATTTAGAAGTAATCGCTTTTTGGTCTCGTCTTAATTATTAAAACTACACAATGGGATAACATTTTTATTGTTTTAGTGAAGAGTAAGCAAATGCCATAAGTTTTAGTAAGCGGTAGTAAACTATACCTTTTCTTATTTCAATCACAATCAGTCACATAGTTTACAATATATCATACCGCGTAGTCAGATACGCTTCATTCTTTCGCTTCTTTACATAAAATGATTGACGGTCTTACATTTTCAAGATTCTGCGATCGTAGATATTGAGACAACTTTGACTAACAAATTTGTTACGTAGAATTTTCCGTGTATAGGATGAACAATATTACCCTTAAGAATACAAAGTTTATGGCATTGTTATTCTACTCGTCGATGCGATACAAACTTAGATCCTTGTTAAAGTATGAATTTTAAAATGTTGTTTATTTTGTAAATAATGTATTGAACCACCAGCAAATATTAATATTTTAGAAGCATAGAAGCCTCATAGCAGCGCAGGAATTATGAAGGGTATTTCTAACTGCTACTTTTAATTGATAGTATTCAAGCACGGCAACCACTCATTAATGTTCAACTTATAACATATTTTATATAAATAATAGAGATTAAATAAAGTTTTTAATCACTTGTAAATAATAACTGAAAGCTTTGAGTTGTTTTGAAATTTAATTTTGTTTGATTTGTAACAACTCTGACGAAAACTATTTTTTATTACGTTTCGTTTAAGTCAAAAGTAAATCTGTATTATTGTTTGGTATTTGTGAACTTTGAGACATTACCTATCAAACGCTATATTTAAACTATACATCAAAACATCCCTTAGCAGGATTTTTTATGATTACCCTTAAATTTATGGACAAAAATTATTAAAAATAAATGCTACGTAAATTTTTTATTTCATGTATAAACGTATTGCAGTCGTCGTTACCGGTGCATAAAACTTCACAAATATTTACAATTGACTGTTTGACATTTTTAATACTTTCTGACGCACATAAATTAAAAGCTTTTTGACGTTGATCGTTAAGGCAGAAAAGGTGTACAGTGTCCGAAATATTTTGCCGCGGGGTAGTTTCCGACTACATTTTTACACTAAACAGTAAATAAATGATACCTTTTACAGAAGTTAATTTATTTTTACATATTATATTATTACCTAAATTCTTTCTCCTTGACTCAAAAATTATATGTTTAAACTTATATCAAGCTGAATGTTTGATAGCTTTACGTATGTATAACTTAGATATGATAAACGGAATATCTCCGTATAGTAGCTTTGAAATTATTCTTTTGGATTTGCACCTCTCTTAATCTATCTGGGACTATTCTTAAAACTTGACTATGACTGAATAGAAATGCACTTGCTGCAGTGATAAAAATCTAAGCAATTTTCTAGCTAATTTTGTGTCCTAGTGGTAAGTGGCCTTTACGAGTCAGAAATCGGCTGATTCGATGACCTGGCCAAGTTAATTTTAATCAAGTTATGATGGAGTCAACGTGATAACTTGGTTAAAATAAGATAAAGATATGAATATCAATTCTAAAAAGCGTTTAGAATTTATTTGATATTTTAGTCCAATCTCGTTCATATTAGACTTTAGATATATTTTACTATCAGGTATATAAAAATAAAAGTGAGACATATATTTACCAATAATTACCTACTACTAACGTAGCTCTTTCAAAACATTATTCAATATTCTTTCACTGGTCTATCAATTAATTTCGTATAAACATTGTTCACGTACAAAGTTTCCTTAATTTTAGTTTACATTTTACCGTATGCAGCTATTTATACTCTCAGCACAAACATTTAATGCTGTCGTTTTTGCAATAAATAAGTCATCGATAACTAATGTTTAATGTACATCTCAAGTAAATATTTATTTATTAATTAGTACATGAACGTACGTGTTTATTGAATATGTTGTACTATATCATAATATTCCACAAATACATATTTTTTAATCGATTCATCTCCTTTACTAGGTACTTTATAAATAAACTCAGATTGAAGGGTGATGAGAGCTAAAGTTTTCAAATTCACTGTGAAAGATTTTCATCAAAAAAATAACTGCCTCGCTAGTCTTATTTCATTAGGACACTAACTAACTACATCTGATCGTAATAAGAGACAACAGGTAAAGTGTATATAATATCACATCTTTCCCACCCCTCCGACCTAGTCCGGTGTGGCAAACCCAGTCTAGCGCTCCGCATAGCGCTCCAATGCCCGCGTGGCAACACCCGCACCACAAACAAGCGCTCCGCGTAGCGCTCCACAGTTTGCTAGCCATAGCAATGGCAGCAACTTGGAAACGTTAGCCGGACAGATCGAATTCGCAGAGCTCAGTCGCCTTACCGCGGAATTCGACGCCGTCGTCGGAACTTCGGAGCCTGTCTTGCCATACTTCGTTAGTATAGGCAACTAGTCGACTTAATTACGGGACATAGATGAATAATACGCCCATACTAAATAGAAGAAACGGCCCGGGCCGTCTCAAGCTACGCGCAGTTAATATTTCATTTTTTAACGCAAACGGTCTAGTGGATCAAAGGACCGAAATTTCAGTTTTCCTACGCGAAAACGACATCGACATTCTACTAGTGCAGGAGAAATTCCTAAAACCCGGTAGAGGCGACCCGTAAATCGCTAATTACAATATTATAATAAATGATCGGACCGGCGTTTCCACGGCGCACGCTCATTACATAAAAGTTCCTGCACTGTGTAGCAATCGACTCGCCGTCGACGCTAACGCACCTAGAAGCCCCGGTCTGTAGGCTAGCCATAATAGGACACGCACCAATTACCGTAGCCTCGGTCTACTTACTGTGTAGAAGCTCATCCGAGATAATTGAATCCAACTTCAAGACGCTATTCTCCCTAGGAGGCGCCGTCATTCTGGCAAGTGACTTCAATATCACGCACACCCGATGGAACAGCTACAAAATCAACTCGCGAGGTGCAGCACTAGATGCACTATCAGAATTACTTAACTTCAGTGTCGTTGCTGCACTTAAGCATACGCACTACCCGAACATGTTAGGCCACAGATCGGATGTGCTTGATTTTGCCCTCCTTAAAAACGTTAATCTCGCTTTTAGAGGTATAGACGTCATAGAAGATCTAACCTCCGACCATCGACCGAGTCATACGCAAATTAGGACCTCCTGACTCCCAAAATATCATATCCAAAACCATAGTTCACTGGCTCAAACTCAAATCACAGCTAGACTGCACTAGCTCGCCATACCTAGATGCCATTCCTAAAGTCCTTCACAGTGCTAATGACGCGAATCTCGCTGCTCATGCGCTCACAATACATGTCCAAAGTGTCGTCGAGGCCTCCTCAAAGCAAGTCAATTTATTGATTGTATTAAATCCATGTGTCTGTTTGGGTAAAAGCTTGCCATTGTTATTTGTAAATTCGCAAAAGTTGTACTTACACCCATTACGTATTTTCAAAGGACATCAACAAATTTTTGCTTTAAATATTTGATTCTTTTGTTGTTTAAAAATATAGCTTTTCATTTTGTTCTTATTTACCTTTCCACAACAAACATATTATAACATTATTAACTTGTTTCCAGTATTTTGTCTTTGTTAGCATTTGAGTGTTGTTTTTCTTATTCATAATTATATCGCTTTTATTTTAATTTTTTATAGAGACTCACCTCTTTTATTCATCTGCCTTAATGTATTTCTGAATAATGTGAATTTTCAGCTATTATTATATATGAGGTTTATAAATTAAATAAATGAAAACACCTAAAATCAATTTCCGTATGTATTAAATCCCAGTTAGAAAACTGTTATCACCCCTTAAATAGGAATTCGACAATTGCGAAGATCTTTGAGAGAGAAATGTCACAATGCCACCCTAAAACTTTAACAATTTTCAGTTTACGCTATAATGTATTACATAATTTTTTTTCGGTGATACCTTCGTCATTGTTATATAAAATTGTAGCATTTATTCTACATATATTAACGCTTTTTTAAAAATATTGTATAACGCACTCTTAGTACTGATAATAATAATAATATTACCTTAATTAAGTAATAAATGACATAGCTTAATAAACAAACTCATTTTCTAAGCTTAAGTTTTGTAAGCTATAATGAATCCTTCTGATCAAAGCTGCACAGTCAAATCAAAGCTGAACAGTGCTAACTCTAAAATTTACACTGTAATATACTATAGCCAGACTTCTACGTTCAACATCATCTTAATCAGCATGTGTCAGTCCACTGCTGGACATAGGCCTCCCCTAATGCACGCCACCGCTTCCGATCTTCGGCTATTCTCATCCAGCCCACACCGGCCACTTTGCGAATGTCGTCACTCCATCTTGCCGCAGGCTTTGGCTCCTACACTACGTTTGCCGAGCCTCGGTCTCCACTCCAGAACTTTTCGACTCCAGCGGTCGTCAGTTCTGCGGCTTATATGACCGGCCCCCTGCCACTTTAGCTTACTAATCCGGTGGGCAATGGCAACGGTGATTTTGGTTCTCTGACGGATCACGTCATTTCTGATGCGGTCCTTCAGAGATACTCCGAGCATAGCCCTCTCCATAGCTCGCTGAGCGACTTTAAATTTGTGGACCAGTCGAACAGTAAGTGTCCAAGTCTCGGCACCGTAGGCCAAAACGGGTAGGACGCACTGATCGAAGACTTTCGATTTGAGGCACTGAGGTATGGGTGACTTCTATGTTAACACACCAAAACAAAAATGAATTACAACTTAGTTTAAAAACTATGTTAGTTACACTTATTTCGTGCAAATAATTTGTTTTTCCTTTCATTGATTTGTTTTTTTTTTCTAGTAAAAGTCTTTTCGCGTACGCGGCGGCTACAATTAAAAGATCGTAAAAATACGGCTTAAAAGATCTGAAGTTAAAATGTAAAAAAGAAAATGTAAATGTAAATCCCATTGTTATATTATAAATTTAATGTCCTACTAGTCGATTTCGACTACGGCAGCCGGATAATTACGCAGGGGATATTATAGTGAACGTGCAAACATGGGTGCACTCCCTATTTCTTAACCCTCATAGTAGATGGGACGGATAACCAGCAGGACCAGCAGGACCAACTTTTTACAAGCCCATCCAATGCATGGATTATTTTACTTTTCAGGCAATCGGAATATCGGCCCAAATTACCCTTAGTTACTAGGAAACAACCAAGAAAATTATAAGAGTCCCCTCAGGATCCGAACCCACGATCTCCTGTTTCTAAAACACAAGCCCTTACCATTAGGCTACGGAAGCAGTTATTATAAATACAATCTAATAATATAGTCCCGCTACATAGATAACAAAGCGTTCAGCCATAGCAGTTTGTTTTTATAAAAACGCATAAAAGTCTAAGCTAGTTCTTTACAGTGACGATGTAACTAGTCCTTTAAGTAAAAAAGAAATAGCGAATAGTAATGGCGAAACGTAGTTCATTTAAATGGTTTGTATCTCATTCGCTAATTAGAAGCATCTTGCATTAATGTTAATTGAGGATTAATGCCCATTCAGCCTTTTCAATATTTTATTTACCTTAAATAAAACACGAGTAAATACAAAAAAAGGCTAGCAACAGTTAGTTAGTCTGGGTAAAAGCTCGATTGCAATGGCAAGTTTATGTACGTAGTTTGGTTATAAGCACAAAAGGCTGAAATATTTACGAGTCAATAATTAAAAATGTAATATTTTCGAAAATCTGGTCTAAGTGATCTCTTGTTCTGAAAAAACGTAGTGGTCAAAATCAGTTAGTAGGACTTCGGTCCTAAAGTTTTCTTACCACAGATGGACTAAAGTTTATAGTAGTAAATAACTAAATATTTTAATGTTTTAAATATTAGTTTTAGTGAGGCATAGGATATAACGTCTAGTTTAGATTTTTCCATGTAAATTCGCTGGCTATGGTGCCCTTTAAACCGGAGTTCGCTAGTATTTAATATACCACTGCTTTGCAGCAGAAATAGGCGGTGATACCGCCCCAGACGAACTAAAACCTCCAGAAGGGTTAATGAAACTGTAATTATTTTAGCTTTCAGGTAGTTAAAATTAAGCACGCCTTTAAAACGTTTATAATAACAGATTAGTAACAATAGAATTAAATAGAAATTTTCATAATCCTAACCGTGACAAACTTTGAGCGATACTTACAATTCTCGTCAATAATCGTTCCTGCGGGGTCCTAATGGGATTATATTGTTAGACAAGCAGTTTGGGTCCGCAAATTGGTATATAAATCTTTGTTATTGCTTTATGATGTGAATGTTTAGTGTTCCATGAGTATTCAATTTTAATTCAGCTGCATAGTAATTTTCATTTGAAGTAGACAAGCTTAATTAAAGTTTTGGCATTAATACAGCATTCATCAGACATGCTGCTACATATTCCGCAAGAAAAAGTGACATGAAAGTTAAATTCATTCTTCATCACGCTCAATGCTGCCGCTCTGGAGTTACAAATTCGTGTTGAACTAGATCATATCAGTTATGCCTCTCGTTATATCACGGAAATTAGATTTTGGAATGACAGGACAAAACCGTTGCTTTGTGAAAAAACTTTCCTAATGATTAGATACATCCTAATATGTATTAAACATGAATATTTCTTCTATTTACTCGATTATTATACATATCCATTCCACTATTTTCTATTTATAGAAATATCCGTAAAATAGTGCCCTTGTACTAACCCACCTATCCAATGAAAACGGCCAATAAATAATATATAACATAACGGATTTCAATGTAAAACTGCTAACTAAAAAATATTTATTAATTTATTTTTAAGTTTCAAAAGAGTCTACAAGATTTATATTAATGTGCTTGTATAATCTTTTTATTTACTAAACTTCAACCGTCTACGAATATGATATTCAATAATTAGCAAATTTCGTGAAGTGAAAAATCCAATTAAAACGCCACAGGCTTCGCAACGAAACGCTTTTGTTCGTAGCTGGATTTTTAAAGCTAGGCACGGGTGCTGCGTCTACAATAAATCTAACTAACTACCAATGTGCCTATAAGAAAATTTTCCCACTTGAAGGCTATGATCTATGAGAATAGAAATTTATAGCATATTGAATACCTTCGATCAAATTCCTTAAAACTAATAGCGTTCATAACGGACATTGTTTGGATAACGATCAAATTTAGTAGATCGAAGCCTTTCAGAACTAAGTTATTGCATTCTGTATAAACGTCTCTTCCTTCTAGATGCTTAATTTATTTATTAAAAGTAAACACTTAGATATTATTTTAATGAGTTGATGCATAAACGATGGGAATATAACATCAGAAGTTCATTGATTAGACAAAAAAACATTGGTAATCATCAATATAAAAATTCAGTCTTCATTATTTTCGTTCACTAAAAGGAAAACTTTTGATTTTTAGATATTGTATCGCATGAACGTTTTTATGCACTTTGCTGCAACGAAATTACTAAAAACGCGTTAAAATATATATTTCAAACGAAGCGTTCAATGAAATAAAATATAAGACATACATTCATTTCTCAGTGCGTCGTAGGTGAGGCTCAGTATCTGCGGCCTGCCCAGCCACGGGGAAGCTAAGAGTAACCTGGCTGGCCTGTGGTGCAGGCTGCTTCAAGCGAGCTAAATAAGCCCGCTTTGGATGCGCCTAGGAGGACGCACAAGGCGCGTTGCAGGAGGTAGGTATGCCGCCTTCCTATCCTTCGAAACCACAGAGAAGTCGCGGGGGAAGAGGTCGGTATTCCGCAGGCCGCTTTTCCTATCCTCCGCTACTCGGTGGGGTCGCACCGCTGATGCGGTGTCATTTGGCATGGTGACGTCGATCTCTCCTTCTGCGGCCGACACGGTGTAAGAGGCGGAGCCCAACACCGAAGCCACCGCTGGGGGCTGGGAGTCTTGTTTCTGCATGGGTTAGGAACTCTTGGTGTTCTTAGCCCCTGAGTAGCAGACTCGGGGGAGACTGTTACCCATGTTTAGGGGCTGAGACGAAGGCGCGTTAGTTTTAACGCGCCCAGAGGCAGACAGATGGCCGTAGGGCCGAGACGGGGCTGCTTTGGCGGCTAGCGCTGATGGGGTCGCAGAAGACTTCCAAAGAGTTCCTGCGGTTCCATCTCTAAGGCACCGAGAGGGAACAACGTGGTGTTTTAAGTCGGTGTGAGTCCGAAATAACCCTTCTTTGCCCTCACAAGGACGAGTATACGTAGGCATTTCCCCACGGTAAAAAAAAGGTACAGAGACTCTCGTCATACTGCGTCTAATAAATTTTAATTGCGGTGTTCGCAAGAACAAAAATAAGGGTGAATGACCATTATTAAGCTAATATACTAAATTACTAAATAAAATCGCTTCATAAGCCATTATGTATTCTTAAAGATTTAAGCATACATTACATGATAATATCTGGTTGTTATTTTATAGCATTGTAGTTAGTAAATGTATGGGATTTTAAATACAATTACCATTGCTTTACTATTATTCTTTCCACGTAGCATATGTTGTCCCTCATCATCATCATCATCATCATCATCAGCCTGTGTTAGTCCACTGCTGGACATAGGCCTCCCCTAATGCACATGTTCTTACAAAACATAATCCTAACGTCTTTTCTAACCCCACCATATAAAAAACAAATAGCGCAGTCCTTTCACGATATCAATCCATTGTGTTTTGTTGGAGTGGAATTTTACGGCGACACTTGTCTCGCGATTGCACTTGATTGATTGCACTGAAACAATATAATTCAGTTGAAAACTTTGATCCTGTTGTAGCTTTATTGCATATTGTCACTTTCACATATGTAAAAGGATTGATACAGAACGCGATGAAATTACAATGATAACAAACTTAAGTCAACATACAAACTAATATAATCACAGAAAAGCATACAAACGGCTATAAAAGTAATAAGTGATGAGAAAAAAATATATAATAATTTTTTTCTCATTACTTCATACATTCATAATTCTTTACATACATTTTGTACAGCAAGGCCTTAACATTATAAAATTATTCTAAAACTACATTTAACCACACTAACTGAACGCATTATTTCCTATGAGAAATGTTACATTGCGGAAGATTATTTACTACAATTTCTAACTCATTTATAAGAGCGATGGTTTCGTAGAATTTAAGATAGTTTAACTTATTTGTTCAAGTATAACAGTTTTATAAACTCATTTATGTTGGTAAAGAATCACACTTTTACAGGTGGCAGGTCCCTTTTACAGGTGACCGGCTGGTTGACCACTGCAGTGCATTTTTCTGCCCCAAGCAGTAGTGTGAAAACACCTCAGTGTCCGGTTTGAAGGGCATCGTAGTCAGCGTATTTACTAAGTAAACAAGACTTTACATCTTTTGTCTCACGCTAGGCAGCACGTTTGTGATTCCACTAGTATTGCCAATGTCCATGGGCGTCGGGGACTACTTTCCATCAGGTAGCCCAACAGCTCGTCTGCCTGCGCAATTAATAAAAATATAGGAAAAAAAACAATCAAATTAAATTTCAATTTCAATTCATCGAATTAACAATAAAATTTAAAAATTAGCGTAAAAAACAATAACATGAATATAATATTCCAAATTTATTTTTTACGTACTTTTTAAATGACGACAATGTAGTAAGTTAAACATTTTAGATATTATTAACTATCTAACATATTTGTGATTATCTTTATTATAGAATTCGTTTGTATACTTTAATAAAAAGTAAATAATTAACTAGTGTTTTATAAACGTTAAAATGTTCTATTAATATATTTTTTAAATTTAAATATAAAAAATTAAATGCATATTATACATCTTTTCAATTATAATTTTGTAATTTCTATTACAAAACTACTACCTAGCTGTATCATGCAGGAAATATGTTTTTGTTTTTTATTATTTTATACTTTGGAGCTATTTAAGCTATATTTTTCTAAAAGGAAACTAAAGGACAAACAGCTAGTTTATAATAAATTGAAAAATATTTCTCTGTTTTAGGTTATCTTGACTCTTCTTCAATATTCTTTTTTCGTAAGGGTTAATTTTATACGTATCTACTTAGTTATTAATTTCTATCGAAAAACATTTCCTTTACAAGGAATAATGTTCGGTGTTAATTAAAAATATACCGAAGAAAGTAAAACGTACACTAAACTGTGAACAAATTACTTTGTGTTCGTTTTGCATAAAAATTTGCTTCTTTTAAAATTTAAACGATAAATTGCCAGCTCTTAAAGTACCTTTCAGCGTTTTAAAACAACAAAACGTTCGTTCATTATAGATGAAAGGAGATCGGCGCTGAACAAATATCATCGTCCACTGCGGAACATCTAAACATCTAAAAGTGGAAAGTAATTGCTTTTTATTTTTAGTATAGGTTGTTAGGAAGAAGTTTTGTGTTGATATTAGAGTTAAGAAAAATAGCCCGATAATTTATGTTAACCTGCTTATTTTAAACAATAGACATGGTAACCACCTATTAAAAACATTTGAACAAGCTATACATAATCATATGTAATGGTAATTGGAATCAGCTGTCGGAGTACACAAAATATCAATGACAGGCATGTTAAAATATAACGTCTCATAAAATTACATATGAATTTATAGCTGGAATCCTGTAGGATAGTGTGTCGTTTGTAAACTGAATCACTTGTCTGTCCTGTCATGTTTTTCAGTATATAGACCAAAGTAACTTATAAAATGGATATAAACATTGTAATAAATTTAAGATGATTAAAGATTATATCTTAATCATAGTTATAATAAAATAAAATAAAAGAGAGGAGTTCATAACCTGATATTCTGTTCTAAAGCTGTTCATGTTAACACTTCATGTGAGATTAAACCGAAACTGACATAATATTGAGAAGTGCATAGTTGACGTTGATAGATGGCGCATGTTTCATTAAACGCCTATCTTAGTGGAGTACCGAAATTTTGCGATTTTGATTATAATAAACTAAAAAACTTTTTATCAATGGTGGCCACTATATTGACTAGTATAATTAAATGCCGACATCCTTTTAATATATTCTGTAAAACTTTTGGTTAAATTTATGAAACTTTATATTGAGAAGCAAAACGAAGAAAATCTTATATATTTGCAAAAAAAAACCTGGAAGAGTTATAAATTAAAAGACAATGTCTATATATATGAAAAAGACAATTTATACTTTAAGTTTATTATCACACGCTCTGACACTTATTACTTTCAATAAGCTTAGAAGTTCCTCATTATACATTATTTTTATTTAAAAGTCAATATAACAGAATAATAGAAGTAATTTAAATCAAAAATGTGGTCTATAATAATAGATTTCTATTTTTAGAAACACTTTTAGATCAACTATAAACATCTTTGGAAAGTCAAGTGAAAAAATTCAATTCCTAAACAGTGAAAGCACAGCATCCGTGCGTAGTTTTTTAGTTCCGAACAAAAACATCCCACACCTTGCAATAGTTTACGAAATATGTAGCTGTCATGTTTCAATCTACGCAGATTTATTTACAAGAGGAATAAGACGTCACAGTTTATGCATGACTTTCATATGACATCACTTACAATCCCAAGCTCGTCCCTGCCCAGCCGTCCCAGCCTTCCCAGGCACGGCTACCTGTAGAAACGCCCACCCTGATCTACCTCCGCGAAGGAGAAATGGGTCGATATTCGATCGGCCCTATCAAATAGATTTAAATTTGAGGCCTCTGATAGCAATCAGGGATCAAATTACAATTAGAGACTCCCGACGATTTTAGAAAGGTGACCTCTTTCCTCCGGGAAAAGGAACACCAGTATCACACATTCGCGCTCCCGGATGAGCGCGTACTTAGGACAGTGGTCAAAGGGCTGCCTAAGGAGATCCCATGCGCGGAGATAACTTCCGCGATAAAAGAGTTAGAAATTCCAGTCCTAGGGGTACAACGAATGTACCACCCACGCACCAAACGCCCTTATGGCATGGTGCTAGTCACACTCGAGCGCTCTAAGGAAGGTAAGCGCATCTACGACGTCGAGCAGCTGTGTGGGATTGGCCGTCTCACTTTTGAGCGGCCTCACTCTAACGGTTTGCCAGGGCAGTGTCACAACTGCCAAGTATTTGGTCACGCTGCGCGGAACTGTTTCGCACGCCCCCGTTGCGTTAAATGCCTCGGGGACCACGGTACCGCATCCTGTCCCAGACCCAAGGACAAAGAAGTCCTCGCCACCTACGAACCTCCCGCGTGCGTTAACTGCCGCGCTCCCGGCCACACGGCCAACTCCTCGCTGCCCTAAGGCGCCAAACGCAGAGTTCCTGCGATCCCAAGGGAAGCCTCTTCTGAGGCGACCACCAATCCCATCCAACACCACCGCATTCCACCCTCCGTCCCTCAAACGCTTGGCAGTTCCGCCCCGCGTGGAACAGCCAGCGCCGGAGCCGACTCCTCCAGCGCCTCAAAGAGCCAGCTTGCTAGCCATAGCAATGGCAGCACTGGCAACAACGCCGCGTCCTTCCTAAATCGCTAGATTTGTTTAATTTAGATGAATTTAATCAGGCAGCAGATGAGTTCGCCGCCGCCGCCGCGACGCGATGGTTAGGTTTCCTTCTTGTTAAATACAAGAATTTAATTACTGCCTTAAGGCTAGGTAGCGACACCTAGCAGTAGCCAGACACACCTACACTTAGAATGTAGGACATACACATACACTCATGACAACGGCCCCACCGGTGAGGTCGATAATTACACACCCTTTGCTATGACACTGTAGCTTAACACCATATTAGATAGGAGCGTTGCTGAGTTTCTTGCGCCACTTCTTCTCCCAGCGCCAACGCTTTAGAAGTGGTAGTAACAATTTAGATAGAACTCTTCTAGCTATTAAATGATCATTGCAAAGCGTCTGAATCGAGCCGAGGCGTCGGCCCACCTGGGCAGCCCTCGATTTAGCATGCTAACGAGAACCATAAGAGTGACAACCTAAGCCTAGGCTCCCTTCTGGGGCCCTTGGTGAGATTAAGTCACTTACGGGAGACGCGCCTTGGCAACGGCCCCGAACCCGGTTATGTTCTATAGGTTTACTCCACAGAGCACGAGATCCAGCCAAAAAAAAAATCCAAGCTGTTGCTAAAATGTGTGAATGATCTATCACCCATTATGGTAGTAAAGTTAATGTTTACCAGTTACAGCTACAACACTATTCATCATGATTATGTGTAAACCTTATTATAGCATCGGAAACGATAAGTGTTTCCCATTTTATGAAAAAAAAACCACAGATGTATTTAAGTACTAATTGTAATTGACATTTATGATGACTTTTTTCTGAACCCCGACGGTTGGATCATGAAACCTTTGCAACTACGATACCGAAAATGTCACGCATTATCTATCTTATATAAAACTAAATAAGGAAAGATACGGCTTGCATCTGCAGCGTTTAAAGCAGGCTATAAAAATTATATTAATCTTCAAACTGACGAATTCAAATGAAGCTAATCTTCTCAGTGCCATTTGTACTCAGCTTGCAATTAGCGTTTCTAATGGCACAAGCCGACGAATGTTTGCTGGCCTTTTTAAACTGTAAACCAGTATTAAATATGAATTGTACAATTTTGAAAAGCTATTAGGTGCTTTGTTAAAATTTATAGAAGGATATATTATTTTAGTGGAAAAAAATATTGAGTTATTTAGAAGCTTTAGTTAAGTTATGAAAACCCCATTATTTTATCATTTTAGAGGTTATAATAATTAAAATGGAAAAGAAATTTTCGGTAAAAGGAAAACTAGGATGTCACTCTCTGTAATATCATTCAAATCTTAAGTTGTTTCCTGCGCATTTGCTCGATTTGAGGCATTTCTTACAGTAATAAGAAATTATAACGTCCAGCAACGCACGCTGAGGCGAGTAGGTTGTAATTGGAAGGAACATAAGATGTAATTCACCAGAAATAAAAACAATTATTAGAATAAACAAAACATTGAACACCAAAACGAAAAAATGAAGCGTAACCCGGATTTTAAGTAGCCCGCGGTGCAAGCTTCCGTTGGCACCCATTTTCACAAATTAACACCATTTTCCCTTAGTAAATAAATGTAGTAAAAACATACCGAGCACATGTGACTTTAACACCTTTTAGTAGATGTTTTCGAGTATATTTTTAACCCTAGAAATATTTATTTTAACGTCATTTAAAAGAGACCGACAATCAAGTTTATAAGTGAGTTTTTGAAGAAAGATTATACTCATAAAGTCCTTACGTTTTTCTAAAGACATAAGATTATAATGCTCAAGCCTTTTTTTTTATAAGTAAGGAGGTATAATATTTTCTTTTGATGTAACATATTTTAGTAAGCATTTTCTTCTGCACGCGTTCTATTCTTTGTATTTGTTGATTTATTATGCATAAACACTTCAAGTCTACGTATTGATAAGCGATCGAATTTGTCTCCGTATTAACGTAAACAAATAACCAAGCGTGATTTATAATGGGTCAATGCAGATGGTACCTACATTATATTTTTATATAAATGTATATTCTATAAGGATCATCATCAGCCTTTGATAGTCCACTGCTGGACATAGGCCTCCCCTAATACACCCCTATCCATTAAGGGGTTTTTTGGACTCTATCCCACCACGCTGGTCCAATGCGGGTTGGTGAGTGGACCGATTTTTTACATGCCATCCGACGCATGGATCATCTTATTTTTTAGACAATTCGGTGATCGGTCCAAATTGCCCTAACCAACTAGGAAACAACGATGAAAATTTGTTGAGTCCCCGCAGGATTCGAACCCACGACCTCCGGTTTCGAAAGCACTCGCCCAAACCACTAGGTTAACACTTTACAAAATCTAAACTTGTTTTCATTAAAGGTATTAAAATGCATTAACTTTTCTACACACTTTATTACAACGAAATGAATAACAACACGCTGAAATTTTAATTTTAAACGATGCATTTAATGTAATAAAATAAAAAACTGACAAATTCTAATCGAATTTAATATAAAAATACTTAAACCATTCTCATGCGCCAATGCCAATGAAATCACCGGAAACAAGTTTAAACTTTACCGGAGTAAGGGGCTCTCATTAGACCAGGTCTGTGAAATTTGTTTGCAAGAGATGTTGCTATAATTCTTCCCACGTACAATATGTTACTCCAGTTAAAACATAATCTTAACGTCTTTTCTAACTCTTGAAAATTAATAAAAAGATGGGGTTAATAGGTTTGCTACAGTAACATTTAAGCATGAAACGAAGAGGAAGTACCTCGGGTTTATACATAACAACATCATTTACTTGATGATATGAATTATAATAGAGACATGCTTATTTATTAAATAGGAGATAAACAGTTTTGTCCATGACACTGATAAATAATATGTCTATTTAAATTGCAAACGTTGTAGAGAAAGTAACAAGATTCCTTCTATGCTATCGCCAGCTCGAAATAAACACTAGTGCGCTATTCGGCACTCTGACAGATAGACTAATACACTTGAAGATTGAGCACTTACTTATGAGCCTTGGACTGATAAACGAATTCAGTAGTTACATTCCTGTTAATTACTAATGTGTCGAATGGCCTTGGTATTTTTTATGCACAATAAACTCACGTTTCCCGAAGATTCTCGAGGGAGGCGATTTGTCACGAGCCTTTTAAAATGTAATTATAATCTTTTTTATATCCATCGTAGAATCAAATATAGAAAAAACATGCTATCTTATCCATCGTACCATCTTCATCACCATATCCAGTAAAGCCGTCGTAACTTAACATTAACTTAATTCGGAGTCAATTGAACTTGTCTTTCTGGTCATGAAATTTTAGCTACTTAAACCATCTTGAGGCTCGGAGGACTATGAGGGCAATCAAGTAGTTTTAAATTCGAGGAATGCATATTATTTTCTGTTAGAGTAAGTCATTAGTTGAAACTTCTTGAGGCAATTAACATATTAATGATGTTATACTCCGACTGAAACTGAATTAAAATTAAAAAATTGTAATTGAGTTTTTGTTTTCATAAAAAAGCTTTCTTGTAGCTGCAATATTTTTTAAAAAATAAATATTGGCAACGAACGTAATGTCGACGGTAAGAGATCACGCACAAACCAATAATAGTTTCTTTATTGACCATTGATACATTAGCATAATTAATATTAGAATAGAACGGTAAACTGGAACGATGATGTATAAGTTTTTTTGTTTACAGTGGTTGTTTATCAACACTCGTTTCAATTAATAACTCTTACTTGATTTTCATGAATTTAGTAATATTAACAACTCATTTATAGTTGATAAATTTGGTCATTAGTATTTTCATTTATGTAAAATATAGCGCTCTTAATCACTGAAACATTTTCTAAGTATCAATTTTAAGCAAATTTTTAACTTTGAGGGCTTGTTTAAAATTATCATTAAAAGTACTTTTATCAGCAGCACTATAAGCATAGTAGCATAATAAGAATGCTAATAACTAAATATATTTTACATAGATTTGCGGCGTTTTGTTTAGTAAAGTCAATTATAACTTTATATACCAAATCTGCACAATACCCTACATATATCTATTAAGATATAATACAGTATCTCAATCAGTAAATGAACAACTGTAACGCCGCTAACTTAATATTTATTCACGTTGATGTTCATTGGCAATAATTCTACCCATTCACACTGTTAATTGAAACAGGACACATGGAATAAAATACGCAATTAATCCTTTGATCATTAGCCTCACGTTTGCATTGGAAGCTGAAATTAGAATAACCTTCATGAAACATTAAGTCATATGTTTTATTAATTACAGTATACAGAATCCAAATTATGTGAACAACTTTGTTAATTTTTAATTGAAACAGAGTTTATGGCCGGACAAAATATAATTAATAAAGCAAAAATTTGCTACACGTATTACTGCTTGTTAAACAAATGAATGTTTATGACAAAATCATTAACAGCGTACAATAGAACGTAGCTGATAACATGTCAGGACTTAGCCATTATTAGGCGTTTAATCATTGAAAAGACCAAGACCAGTATAAGTAAATAATTAAATTGATTTGTTTCCTGAAAGAAATAACTTGCCTTTGTTCAATATTCCTTCAGTCCATAACTAACAATTGGTACGATTTTCTTCTACTCTTTACGCATTTGCTTATACTCTTGCGTCATAAATTTAAACTATAATTTATCTAGACTAATTTTTAAACTGAAAAGTTTATCTGTCTCTTAAAACGTTATTATAACTTTAAACAACTTTTAAAAAAATGGAATAAGCGTCTTTAAGATATGTTAATGTGGTTAATTCATTACATCTAAAAGAATTAATATAATATTCATACTTTCTAACTTTGATATTTCATTGCATCTACAACGTATAATAATAGCAGCTAAAGTTAAAGTAGCGTTCACTTTAATAATTTATAAAATTCCACCAAGTTCTGGAGCCAAAGGATAGTTTATAATGTAAGCGACCTATTATTCAATGAACGGACTTGCTCATGACACCTCAATTACCTTTCACGTTTCATTCATACTGTGATTAAACATGTTCTTGAGCCTTTACATTTAAATGATTAATATTATACAGGTTAAATGAACAAAAAGTTATACATTAAAAACTCTACATACTACGTGTATATATACATGACATTTTCAATTAAATGAATACCTTAAAAGATATTAAATTTAAAATCAGTGTCGAGTGCAGTAGTTTCTTGAAGAGGGCACGTTGTCACCCGTCTTATATTGGGAAAAATGGTTAATACTGATTAAAGTCGGTCATATTTTTATAATTTCTCTTGCTATAACTATTTTCCTCGTTTAATGGATTTTACAAATTGAAATATCAGTTAACGAAAGATAATATAGGACTATTTTGGATAGAACTATGTGTCCGCTCATATGGACCAAAATTAATGTAATTATGTATCTCATAATAGGCGCGTGGTCACGCAAAGATTTTGTCACTAATTTTATTTGGTTTTCATTTTTAATTACGAGATTTAAGCTCGATAAGGCTTTTTAACTAGACTAAACCATTGCTAAACTTGGGAACTATGACTAAATAATAATGAAAGTTACAAGTATTCGTTTGTCGCTGTCGGTTTTCAGTGTTACTCAATATCCTAAAATGAAAGTATTTTTCATCAATCTATTGCCCAGCGTAATCCGAGTCTGCCAAAGTTATAAATGTTAAAATTCCAAGCTAGTTATTTCAACTGTTTTAGAATTTTATTTATTCAAAAATTAACAGTTTGTTTTTGGATTTTCGTCACCATACCAATTATTATATATATATTGTATATATTTATATGTATATTACACATATATATAAATACAATTATAAATACAATACTATTTTTACAAAATCTTTTTAAATTAATATACATTATTCAAGAAACAGATTCATCGGAAGAAAAACTTCAGCCATTTCAATTACAGTATGTGCGTCATAAACGTTACGTACAGCTTTAAATATTGTAATTGTGTGAGTTGCGATCGTAGGCGAACACTTACCAGCATAAAAATATTTTTCTTGGCTAGGAATAGTTTCAAGACAATCTTTTTTGTTCAGGATATTTTCGATAAGTGTTAAACGCACCGTCAGGGTAAATATTAGATTTCTTAAAAACTGTATTAAAACTTATTTGCCAATATTAAGTTTGTTGCTTTTTCTTTCGGGTATATTAAAAAGTAAGTTTTTTAACGCCACTGTTTTATATATGTTATGTATTTTTTCTAAAACATTAGCACACTATTTTTTTTATTATTTTGACATTAATTAAGTTGGTTTCCCTTTGATCAGGCATATTCTTCAGAAAGCAGGTTGTAGTAAAATTACTACACCAGTAACTCTGAGTTCCAGCTTTTCGGCAACAGTATCAGTGTTTCCGAAACGCTCTTTATAGCTTTTTCCGCTTTCAATTACCTCATCTTAATAGTTTCATATCAGAGCATTTGAAGGTTTGAAATAAACTTTGTTACCGTCGCTAGATATTTCATGACAGAAGTAGGAGTAAGGGAGATATATTGGTGATATAAGTAATTTGGTGATAGTTTTAAAACCTTTTATGTGACATATCTCCTTTACCCTACTTATTTCCCTGTAATATTTTAATATTTGCATTTTAACATGTTTCCAGTAATAATCCCAAAACTACTGATCGTGGTTCAGAATGATAAGATGCAATAAAACAAACACACCTACGAAAATATGAAAAATGTATAAATTTTTGCTTTATTTGTATATACATTGGAACATGACTTGTAATACAAGATTGAAGTTTGCATGTGATTGCGTCAGTTATCAAGACATAGCTTTGAGTACTCAACAAGACCTCAGAATTTTCAGACCGGAGGTATGGCCTAAGAATATAAATTTATAGCATATCAGGATACCTTTAATGAAATTCCTCAAAACTAATAACGTTCATGGAAGATATTGATCGTCGAGCTATTAAATTCATTGGATAGAAGCCTTTAGGACTAAGTTGTTGAACTATATAAACTTGGCTTAACCGATGGTTAATTTATTGCAAACTAAACACATGTATATAGTAGTTCAATGAATTGAAATAAACGACGCCTAACCATGGGTATCTAATTAAATAGAAATATAAAACTCTAGCAATCTTCAACATACAAATTCGGTTTCGTAAAATAACGAGTAATATTCTTTTGCCTTCTTCTTTGTAAGAACTCGATGCACGGGCGGGTGCACATCACGACGGAAGGTTTAAAGGGCATCTCTATCGCCTTGGGCCTTTTTCCCGCCTGGGTCCACCGGCTCCGTCCTTTGCTGCCGGTGGGGGGCGGAAAGGGAACGGGGCAGCAGGGGCGGCGGCGGTACCACGAAAGTGGGCTGCTCGTTCATCGGCGGCCAACCCGGTGGATGTAGCCCCTTCTCGGGGGGCGGTCGCTATATCGTCGTGGGGGCCCAAACTTGGGCCCCCATGTCCCAATTCGCCCCGGTTTTGTTCATCCCACTCCCTCCTGGACTCATCCTTGACCTTCAACCCCAGTTTCCTTCTCAAAAGCGGCCGGCGCCGCCTTCCCCCCTCGGGCTTCCCCGGGCTCTAAACCCTTTTGTCCCGAATATTTGGGATCGGCCGCGGTGGGCAACTCAACGTCCCCGACTATTTTTCTTGGGAGGACTCAAAAGGGCCTTGCCCCCCGTTGCCGGATTTGGGGCAACCGGGGAATGATGCCAGATTTCGGCCTTCTCCTGCTCCCTCCGCCGTTGGCGTCCCATCTACCCTCTCTCCTCCGGGCGGCCTCCCAAATTTCTTCGCGTGCGGTCCCTTTTCCCTCTCCGGGCCCCCTTTTTTGCCAGCGACGATCGGTGGTAGGGTCCTGCTGGCTGCCCCTTCCCATCCGCAGCTGGGGGTTGGGCGTTTTTCCCCGCGTTCGTCTCGCATCAGGGGCAGGTGCCCTCTTCTTGCCTCCACCCCTTTTGCCCGGGCTGATCCTCCGCTTAAAACCCAATTTGGTCGATCCACCTATCCACTCTTGCCTTCCCAAAAGAATTTGAGGGAAAATCCCGCCTCCCGGAAACCATCCCTCACCCTATCCGCCTCTCCTTTCCTCGTCCCGATGGTTATCGTGTCTGTTTCATGGTTTTCATCTTGATGTGTTTTTCCTGTTTTTTGTTCAATTTAATTCCTTAAATCCCCGAATGAGGTAATAGTTCCCGGCCCATGGACCATGCCCGTAACCTAAATACCTGGGGCCGGAAGTCCCAGGGTGGCGCTAATGGCGGTGTTCCCAGGCCCGCACCCGACCCGTCCCCGCCAAATCAACGGTTTTTTGAGGTTGTCTCCTCGTGGTCCCCCCAATAAGGGGGACCCTCACACCCCTGAGGCCCGGCGTGATCCACCCCCCACTACCGGGAAATCCCCTTTCCGGGCAAAGTGCAATACCCAACAAACACCATCCCCTCTCCGGGGACTTTCATTCTATCTCCCTCTTTTCCTTTAATCCCCCCACAACATTTGCTCTTTCATCATTCGCTCACGGGCCCCGCCTCCAAGGGTTGCCGCTCACATCCTTTCCTCTTAACAAGGGGTACCGGGACAAAGTCAGGCCCGCCCAATGGCCGACTCGGGCTTGCTCTTCCTTTATCTCCCCTTTCGGGCGAGATCGCACCCCTTCAGTTTCTGTTCCCCGGCCAAGTCGCCCCCCATATCAGGGGCGTTCCTCTTTCCAACCTGGGGACGCGCCGGATGGGAATCGCAACTCCACCGTCACTAATAAGTCCTTTTTTTTTGCCATTTGTCCCGCTGTTCCCCGCCGCCCGGTGGGGGGGCGGGGTAGGGCCCCCGGACCAGATGGGGGCCCGGTATCCCCAAAAACCAGCAGTTGTTCCTTTCTCGTGTCCCGACCCGGGGTCCCCAGGGTTTCAGGGGTCCCTCGGGCTAAGCCACAGAAAGAAATGGTCTGTGCACTTGGTTGCAAAACCCCTCCGAACCCGAGGGAGTTGCTCCAACAACATGAGTCTCCGTGTGTGTCATCAAAAAATCTCATTTCATTAATTTTTTCCCTGTTGTTAAAGTGCTGGGCCGTCCCGCATTTTCGTCGTTTAATTTTCACCTTCCGAGGCATTTTTCCACCATTGTTTGCTTTTTTCCAAGCTTCTCAATATGCCACAAATCAACATTCGGAATTCATCTGCCCCAATTTTGATTACAAAAATTTGATGCATTCTTTGATCCATTTTTTTTGAATAGGTAAAGTTGAAGACTCCAAAACGTGCAAAAGCATGTAAAAGCGAAAACAAAAAAAGTGCATAAGTAGAAATGGCCAACATAACGTCACAAACAATCAAAATTCGAATATTCCTAAAGGGAAAATTAAAATTACTTTTTGAAACACACCTCTCTCAGTATTATAAAATGGTAAATGGCGCGGCTCGACAAACGTCTGTTGCCATCCTCAGGTTATTTTCTGTGTTTTGGTTTAAAAACGCCCCTTCGGCAAAACCCTTGGTAGAGATTACCGAAATATAATATACTTTTCTTGGAACAATTACTAAACTTTTATTAATATTTAAACTATTTTGTAACTTAGCCTTTGGGTGTTCTTACTGAAAGCATCTCTTAAAATATTTTTGGCTAATAAATTGCGTCCTTTGCCAATTAAACCACGCTCCCTAAAAGGTTTTTTTATCTGCTTTTGGATATTACATTAATAAGTTTCGTCTAATTTTTGGGCATTTAATACCCTTATCCTTGTTGTTCATCTTGTAACCGGCATTAAACCAAAAAACCTAATTTTGTTTGCCTTGCTTTTCTCCGGGAAATTTCATTTAACAAATTTTGGCTAAATAACTGGAGGTTATTTAATTGAATTCATAAATTACATTTTAAACCCATCAAGAACGTAAATTAAAATAATAAAAAACTGCAAAAAACTTTAAAATTGGCGTTTATTTTCTTAAACTTTTTTAAGTATAAAATTAATCAACAGCTTTTACTATTTGGAAGAATAGTATAAACATTCTTTAAATTTTTAAATATTTTGTATGTTTTGTTATTCACCTAAATTTTGTTTTTATTACCTGAATATTTAAAATTTATTTTTTATTAAATCCGCCATTCTCTTCACGGAATAGTGTATTACATTATAGACCTTTTTTTCGATTAAAAGATATTTCAAATAGTCTGTACTAAAGTTTGTAAACTTTTTAATGAACGTCCACAAAGAAAACGAAAAAAACAAACCATCTTTAAATACAAAAAAAAAATTGCCCTAAGACAAACTAAAAACGGATTTTTATGTTTGATCGAAAAATTTTCTGCCTATAACAATTCAACAGGCTTTCAAAAAGTGGTTAAACCACTCTTTAATCTAATTCAGTATTTTCCTCAATCTTCCACTGTTTTCATTTGTTTCTATTTTCTTCCCCAATGAATATATTTTTAGGCCTTCGGAAATTAAATCAATTCTCAATTCGGTGTCTTAATGTTACAAATGTCGACACTGAAAATTTATTTAATTTTATAATTTCTTTATCGTCAAATTTAACCTTTTTTGAAATAATACCTTCTTTGTTTTCAATACTGAAGATTTTTGAAAAGACGTTGGATTTTATCGGTTTAATCTGGTTTTTTCTTTTCCCGATTTTCAGACACTTTTCAGGATCTTGGTTTTGGGCGACTAAGTTGTTTTTCTGAGGTTTTCCGCCACCCATCATTAATTATTTTTTTTAAGTCCGTTTCCCGCATTTGAGCTTATAGTATTGGACCAAAAATTTATGTTTGGGTTTCGTTTGTCAAAAATTGGATCTTAAGCGGGTGGTAACCTTCTGAAATGGATGATTTTTAATTTATTTTGTATAACGGGTAAATATCGTGTTCTTTGGCAAGATTTTGGTTTTCCTCTTTAAAATGGTTGGATTATCGTTATGGTCATAATGCATTTCTTCAAAAATTAAACAAATTCCTAAAATCTTTTAAATCTGGGGAAGAAATAAAGCCGTTCAAACCTTTCCCTGGTTTTAAAACATTCCCCCTGCCATTGTGCATTCCTCCCGACATCAACTTTTTGGTTGCAAAATCCGTCCCATCCTTCACACTGTCGGTGCAGGTCCGAACCTCCGTCTTGCCTCGAGATCTGTTCGGGTCGATATGGGGGGTGGGGTTGAATATCAAAGTCTCGGCCCATCCCCTTCCCATTTGGCGGGCCCAAGAGTGAACTCCCGATCCCCCTTTGACCCTTTTAAGTCCTTTTAGAAAGACGCGACCTTGTGACCAACTTAATAATTCAGTTGGTGTCATAACCCTCGAACGGCGAGTCTTTGGGAAAATTACAAAGCCCCTATGTGTACAAATCCGGGCTTCCTTTACCCAACGATAAGGACCTCCACAGTTTTTCGCTGGTTCGGTTCGATCCGGCCCGTGTCAGATCATATAACGTTCCACCCTTCAACCACCTAAATCATCCCTGCACCTTCGTATCCATTCAAAACAAAGGTCCGACCTAGGCGCCGTGCGAATTTCTTGAAGATCTCAAAGTGGCCCTCTTTCCCGACGGCCTTTTTCATCATCAAGCTGGGTTTGTCCCACAAGCGCCCTTTTTATTATCAAGCCGCCCTAATGAACAAAAGGCTAACCAAATCACCACCCTCCCGATCCTCATATTCTCATCAGACCACCGGCAAAAACGACGTTATTTTTGCCAATGTCGTACCTTTTGCCGAAACCCCCAACGTTTATTCCGGGACTCCAAAGTGCAAACCCACTCCCCCAGCCCCGGGTGGTTTTTTTCTTAAGCGCCAAAGGATAATAGGAAAAGCCTCTCCCACGCGGGCCCGCTGGTCCCGGGGCAGGCGCTGCTGCTTTGTCACCGTTTCCCTCTCCCTCGTGCCCATTTTCCACGAAATCAGCGCAACGGTGCCGCCCACGTTTGCGTGCATCAAGGCCCACCGATGAAGGGCACCCGTTAACATTTTGGAATCTGCGGGCGCATCATCACTAATCTGCCAAACCGGACTGGTCAGTAGTTTTCCTTAGAAATTTGATAACCTGCCTTTTGATACCCGGCGGCTCCATTTTTCTACCGATCATCGGACCCGGGTTTGACGTTCCGGTGGCTTAGGCCATCGTTTCCCAAAAATGGGAAACTTTTTCCCGGTTTGCCATTTTTCGTTTTGGTTCCCAGTGTCTCTGGGTCCCCGGCTCTTGGGAACTTCCGATTGCCTATTTAGGTCAGTTTAACTTCTTTTATAGAATAATAAAATAATTTTTGATTTTGTTTAGTAAAGTTTTTTTTCTTTTCCCTTTTTATTTCCAGTATTGTGCTGGCGTCTCGGATTAAAAGTGGTTTTCGGACAGGTGTTAAATTTCGAACAAGAACTCTAAAACTCTCCCGCTCGTTTAAAATTTTACTCCGTTTGTCAGCGGACCTACCAATCCACAGTGTCCTTGATCATATTTATTATTATAGATATCTTTTGACTTGGATTAATAATGTTTTTGTTAATAAAGTGAAATGATTAAGTTTAACCCCAAACATTCAGATAAAACATGTGGACCCTTTGAGTTATTTAAAAGGTAAAGGTCGCTCAACGGTGTCTGCTGTCTCCTCAATTCAGGAAATTCGTTCAGTAAATTTCTTCCGTTCGTACTCGTGCAAGTTTAATGTCAGATCTTTCAAATTAAACAAGTTTTTCTCCTGGTTAACGGGGTTTAAAAACAACCTACCCTGATGTTTTAAATTTTTAATTTTGCAAAGGACCAACTAACGGATAAAAATCAAATTACTTTTTATTCTTTTAGTTTTACCCCATTCGGTTATGAATCCGAGTTTCAAGCTGTTTAAAACTTTAAAAGGGCCATTTCCAATAGTTTTAACTCAAAAATTAAATTTTTATTTTGGAGAACTACAAAGTCAAAACCCGCAAACTTATAATATATATAATGTATTTCAATAAACAACAAATTTGTGATGATTTCCCTTATCTGAAAATAATGCATTGCCGAAAAATACAATACTCCAAAATTTTGTTTCCCTAAACGTTTTTAAACAGTTCAAATGTTAATAATACCCATTTTGTCGTTTCAAAACACAATTAGGGTATTGGGCTTTTAAAATGGTCCTTCTTAAACACATTATTTTATTCAATAAATTAAATTCCTCTATTTTCTAAATATATCAGAAGATCGCATCTAAAATTTTACAATAACTTTTTTCCAACTGCTTCCCAAAAATGTAAATCCTTTAACAATCCAAAAGAAATCTTGACTTTCCCTTTTTTTGCCCTTCTGAAATGATTCCTGGCCTAAAAATGCAGGTGATCCTTTTTTCCAACAAATTTTAAAATAAAATTGTTTTCCCAGGAATCAATTGACCCCGATCGTTTTCCAAAGCAAGCCCATAATATCAATAAAAGTGGTTTTTACTACTGACTCTTTTGGAGTTTGCTTAATCATAAAAACTAGTTATAAGTGGTTTTAAATTTTGAATTCAATCCCTTCTCTCTGAATACAAAATTAGAAAATCCGGTAAAAAAAAAAACCATAAAATTCTCAAGCAATTTCTTCGTCGACTTGATTGTCCTAATGAAATTATAATATTTCAGGTTCGATTTATAGTGGGTCAAATCAACAGAATAAAATTAAGTATTCTAAAAAATTCCATAGTTGCTCATTTACAAACCCTTTTATTTCTTAATTTATTTCATGTTCCAGAAAATTAATTTAAAAATCATAAATTTTTTTAAAAATTAAATAGGTTTTGGTATATCCTCCGGGTCTATTTTAAACTTGATTTTGTTAAATTTTTGATAACATAGAACTAATTCAAACTAATAATAAATTTAATTATAAGCTTTGTTAAAAAATTGGTAGCAAATTGTCATCCAAGGAATAACAAAATCAATCAAAACACAATTTTAATTCTTAAAAGACATAACCATCGGAGTATAACAAAAGTCTTTAAAAATTAAAGTAACCAAGACTTTTTTTTCAAATAGATGGCAGTTTTAATCTAGGAAATAATGCCGGGATAACAAATTGATATTGGAAAAACTCGGCGGGTTTTAAAGGACGATATAGGCTTAAAATTACTTGCTCCCATAAAATCTTTTGACAATTTATTCTACAAAAAATATTGTAAAATTAAAACATTTATGTCTCCTTAGAATATCCCTATTTTTGTTGTTACGGTATCTTTATGGGATGTTTATGTTATACTCTTTAAAGACGTGTTCTAAATTTGTAGTTTTTGTACATTTAACAATATATTTAACTTTTCAAATCATTAAATTATTTTACTACTCTTTAAATTTCTATTCTTGTTGATATTGAAAAAAATCATATATTAAAAGCAAAAAGAAATAATTGAAAAGGTTTTAGAATGAATATACAAATTAAAACCTTTGTTTTCAGAAAAAAAAGTCTCTCTAAAATCTTAATTTTATATTTTTCAATGCATGAAATTCTAGATTAACTTAGAGGATTTTAATTACTGAGAAAACAGAGCATTAGGATTAATAAAGGGTACGTTAAAGCTATCATCGTCTTCATCACCATCATCATCATCATATCCTGTGATAGTCCACTTCTGGACATAGGCCTCCCTAATATACCCTCTCCACTAGTGGGGTTTTGCACCGTATCCCACCACGCTGGTCCAATGCGGTTCGATGGGTGGACCGACTTTTACATGCCCATCCGACGCATGGATCATCTTACTTTTCAGACAATTGGGTGATCGCCAATTGCCTAACCAACTAGGAAACAACAATGAAAATTTGTTGATTCCCGAAGGATTCTGCAGGCATACACCGATAACACTAGGCTACAGAAGAAGTAAAGGAGTTAAAATAGATATATAATGGAGTTAAAATGAATAGGCGAAACTTTTTGGCACGCTCTTTTGGATGCTTCAAGTGGCGAATTTTTTTACTAAATATTACCTAATTTTTATATGGTATGGTATAAAAGGTCAGAGAGACAGAGTTTCGCATTTATAATATTAATCATCCATACTAGTTTTACGGGGCAGAAACGAAGCCTCTGACTATCGGACTGGTCCACAAGTTTGCCGGAGCTCAACGTGCTATGGAACTCGCTATGCTCGGAGTCACTCTGTCAGATAAGATACGTAATAAATTCATCCGACAGAGAACGAAAGTTACCGTAATAGCGCAACGGACTAGCTCGTTGAAGTGGCAGTAGGCCGGTCACATGGTCCGAAGAACGGATGGTCGATGGGCCATTAGGTTTTGGAGTGGAGGCCACGTTTAGGGAAACGGAGTGTTGGTCGACTCCCGACCAGGTGGGATGGCGATCTCCGTGCAGTAGCCGGTTCAAGTTGGCAGCGAGTAGCAGGGGATCGGCCGTCTAGGCGTTCACTTAAAAAGGCCTATGTCCAGCAGTGGACTGATAATGGCTGATTATGATACTAATTTTATAAATGCTAAAATATATTAGGGATTATTGCATACATTTTCATACAATACGCCAATAATTTAGATTTATTTAAAATTAAATATAACTACAACATCATGTGCTGTACCGTCAAAAATTAAAAATATATAACCGCCAAAATACATAAATTAAACGCTCTATTAACCAATTAAAACTTTCGTGAGACATTGTACTAATAACGTATTCTATAAACGGCTAAACCCACTTGAATTTGGTACTCAGTGCGAGACGGGACGCGACCGTGAAATTATCCCACTCGTTCTGACGACGGACCTTCAATAGATCCGGAACTAGTCGGTACCAATACCGATTTCCGTAAGTTTAATTAGCCGTTTATAGAACACTTTAGTAGCTTTATTAAGTTAATACTCGCGATATTGACTCATAGTTTACTAACAATATGGCGCCAAATCTAGCGAGTCTTAATTTATATTTTAATCGAGCTGACTGTGATAAACTTTTGTACATAATTCCATTTTTTGATCATGAAATTTATTGACATTATGTATCACATTTAATTATATTCATGCGAATATCGACACGCATTGTAGGCTTAGCAATGTGACGACCCCAACGCCCATTTGACGCGGAGCTGCCTTACTTTAGTGGTAAGGTGGATACTCAATATAAATGAAATCAGTCAATAGCCAATCCGCCTGCTCAGCATGGTAATTATTATCAACTCCTTCGATGGACGTCAACAGAAGGCTACGGCCTCTAGTTCCCGGTATTTTGAATATTCCTGGCCACGGTTGCGGTCATGGTGATCGTAGGACAAGGAGTACTAAGAATCCCTAGGCTACGGATCGCTACCACCAAAAACTTGACCTGGCTACGTATAACGTACGAACGCTGAAACTTAGCGAACCTGCCGAGCTAAAGTGTAACTGGGAAGGAACTGATTGCACGTTTAAAAGTTGTGCGAAACTGAAGACAAGAAGAGGACATCGTAACCTTGCTATCGGGTTACCTTTTCTACTTCCGAGAGGGCGCCATCCGTCACAAGGCGTCGTGAATTCCTCATCTACAAATTCTTTGCTAAGAACATTATCGCAGTCTCTAGTTTGTCGACTAGGGTGGCGTACCTTGTACTTAGGCTCACTTAAAGGCATACCAGCTCTAAATTGATGCAAGTGTATGCGCCCAGTTCGGCACACTCTGACGACGAAGTGGAGGTCTAATACGAGGATATCTTTCGGGCCTTGCATACCTACAAAGCTGACTATAATGTTGGTATTTGGGATTTCAATGGCAAAGTGGGTGTACAAACTAGCATCAAATCATGTATAGGACCTCAAGGTGTCTGTAGTCGAAAACACAGGGGACCAATGCTAGTCACTTTCATCGAAAAAGACAGGCTCTTCTCAAGGAACTCATACTTGAAAAACATGCCCCACAGGAAGTGGACATGGCATAGTCCCGATACTGTGATATGGGTCGAGATTGATTTTATCATGACGGACCGGAAACACATATTCAGGGATGTCTCTGTGATCAATAGGTTTAAAACCAGTAGCGATCACCGATTGCTGAGAGGCACCTTGAATATAGGTTTCAGCGAGGCAGGCCCGCCTGATGAGTTTACTACGGCCTATCTTCCGATAAACCGTGATGGGCTCTTACAAAGAAGAACAAGAAACAACAAAGAAAATTGGTTGAGTCCCGCAGGCTTAAGACCAACGACCTCCGGTTTCTAACACACGCCCTTACCACTAGGCTACAGTAACAGAAATTGCCATCCACTTTAAACAAAGCAAAATGATTTAACGACCGTTGAAGGCAAGTCTTAAGTATTTGTACTGATAAGATTCAATAATCTTTACTCCAGTAGAGTTGCAATGTTAAATGCTCTAGGTAAATTTCACTAAATATTTTTTTCTACCTTACTATTTGTATTTAAGACATATTATAAAGCTTTGTTACAAAAAGAACTCCGAGAAAAAAATAGTTTAGTCCTTCTATCTATACCAATATTAAAAGCAGAAAAATTTCTCGGATTGTCTTGAATAGTCTCCGAAACTACGAAACCAATTTGAAATATTATTTCACTGCTACAAGTCATAATAATCTTAATTAATAAAGGCCATATTTTATTCCTGGAAATAATAGTAATAATAAGGGCAGAGACAAGAGTTTTGTGCTTAGTTACCACTTAATAAAACATTCAATTTTTATAAATAACGTAGTTCACAACCTTGTTCACTAAACGATAACAAAACCAATAACACGATATAATTTATTTAGTGTACACGAATTGTGTATGGGTTCAATTCATCCAGTCATAACGACCGTAATGTATTTATTTATTTGTGTTCGACAAAGCTATAAGATTAATGAATTTAATAACAATGAGCTTTTAATCTTGTTCTAGCGGATACCGCCACGCTAACATAATATACAAACCCGATACAATAGAGTCTCTTTACCAGGGTTAACCTTGTTTCGGTGCTTTGATTATCGTTGGCGAATGATAATCGAATTAGTATATTTTTCTTCAAGACTAGAGTAAATTTGTCAATCTTATATTTTGCTTTATTACAGAGGGCATCAGTTAAAATAATAATTTCAGGGCGCTTTGTAATTTTGTTAGTGTTGTTTTCTGTTGGCTAGGGCAATTTAGGCCGATCAGCAAACTGTTTGAAAAGTAACATAATACATGCGTCAGATGGGCAAGTAAAGTCGAGTATACCCATCATACCGCATTGGATCAGCGTTGTGGGATACGGTTCAAAAACCCCTAATGGAGAAAGGCGTTCATTTGGGAGGCCTATGTCTTATAGTGAACTAACACAGGCAGATGATGATGATGATAATCCTATTGAACGTGACTATGATGTGTAACTATAACGTAGATTCTCTTTTGTTTTACTCACATTTGTGAAATATAATATGTCTCAAGCTTTGTCAACTAAGCTGGTGTTCATCTGCAATCAGCAGTATTCAAATAACGGATAATTACTTAAATATTAGAACGAGGTGGTAGGTCCTCTTTTCACAGGGAACCATCTGGGCGGTACAACCATTCGTACCGCAAAGCAGTAGTGTGAAAACATTACAGTGTTCTGATATGAAGGGCACCGTAGCCTGCGTGTTTACCGGGTAAACAAGGTGTAACATCTTATGTCTCACGTTAGGCAGCCCTTTGGTGATACCCTGGTATTGTCAATATTCATGGACGTTTACCAGCGTGAACGATTTTTGACGTAAAATATCAAACATTTCAATATAAAGTGCTGAAAACTTGGCCTGATATTTTAAACTCATAATTCAGAGATAGAGGGTTGATATCGGATGCAATTAGCTTCAGAACGATAGCTCCCAAGTCATTACACATCGCAATCTTCACTGTCAAACGACGAAATGTAAGCAAGATAAGAATAGTTTAAAAAATATTTATATAATATGTTAAAGAAGAAGATAGACGCTTGTAACCGGCAGCTTGTGCCGGACCTTTGTAATAATTATTACTATCAGTATAACAACGCATCGAACGGGACTTCAAAACTACCCTTAAGATATATTTACCTCAGCCTTCATAAAATTCTTCTTCTGATTTCAATTTTACAGCCATTTATTCCACAAATCTTTATGACACTAAATATATTGAAATAATAATAATAAATAACCTTTAAATATTACTATGATAATATAAAAGTGTTTCAATAATTGAATGCATTTACTAAATTAAAAAGCTGGATAACGATGTAGCATCGTGTTCATTTGTGTTTCAGTGGATGTAAACAGATATTTGCAAAACAGTTGTGACCTTAATTGTTGTATGTTAATTAAAGACTACCATTTAGTTAATTCAATTACAAAGCTAGCTAACCAATATGAAAGTGGCTTTCAGACAGAAAGAAATGACTTGAATAGTATTTAAACCGGCTATGGCCAAAGTTCCTACTACAAAAGCTTGACTTGTTCATGAAATGTTAAACGCTTTAGATCACGATTATCCAAATAAAAATACATTTAAGAAAGGATACAAATATAACTATTTTTACAAACAATACCCTATTTCGTAGCCTTTTAAATTTAACTCCTGAGATTTCTTTGAAAAATCTGTTTTCTGCGTATTTTTTTTATTTACCAATCTTGTGTATTTACTTATTTTTGATTAATATGCAGTGGTTTTATGAGTTAAATTGTTTTTATTTTTATTTTGTACTACTTAATAGCTCGCAATTGGGTCCCAATGGTGATTACCCTAATATTCCTAGACATGCATTCAAATCTCTCTCATTTATTTATGTATGATTTCGCTTATATCAAACAGACTAAATTAAAATTTCAAGCTAAAAAAATTCGTGAAGCCATAGTATTTTAAATATCCTGATTTTAATGCAACGAATCATTGATTTTTACTACCTGCTTGAGATCTCATTATTATTAAAGTAAATACCGTCAACATATGAAAACTATAACGAAACGTTATTTATACCATAATTGAGATTAATGATAAGGATAAGTAACAATTTTTTTTTATTGCAAACGCAGGCAGACGAGCAGTCGGCCCACCTGATAGAAAATGGTCACCGACGCCCATAGACATTGGCAATACTGGTATCACCAACGCGCTGCCTACCTGTCTACAGTGTTTTCACACTATTGTTTGCGGTAGAAATAGGCACCGCGGTGGTACCCACCCAGACGGTCGCATGTAAAAAGGGGACCGACCACCGGTACCTACCAAATCTAATTCTTGATACCGTAACGCTTGAAACATTGGGTACAACTTACATCCGTTCACACCGTTAAAGTGCTACATACGTAAAAGTAGATATATTAAGTGCTACATTTTTTATTCTGCTACTTTTATATAAATTTGTTATAACAGTTTACACCCTTTTTGCCTCTTTACATTGTCTCAATGCTACTAGTTGAGAATATACTTTGACTAACAAATTCGTTACGCACACTTTTGTGTCGGAGGCGAAAAATGTCTCCCATAAGAATACATTGTTATCTCACACGGATTTTTCCTACAAGATTGAACATTATATTGGTAACACCTAAAATATGCCTATAAAAATCGAGAGGAGATGAGCTTATTTGCATTTACTTTATGTGCTATATAAAGTACTTGCTACAGAAAGTTATATTTTTATTATCATCAAATGCAGAATACCTACGTTATTATTTATTTTAATAAAAAATTACTACTTTTTTAAACATGTTCATAGGTGACCAACAAAGTACTTGCGGCCTTATAACTGCAGATTCTGTGAGAAGGGGATATTCGGTAAAGTATGATCGTTCTCTTTTTTTTTCGCATGTTCTATCATAGTTCCTTATTAACTTTTCTCAGCCAAATTTTTAAAAAGGCCGCAACAGCATTCACTTAGCATAAATATCAGCACGCTGTTCAAATCCCCATTTTTTATATTTAACCATAATTAAACAAAAAAACGTGTGACAATGATATGCCTTTTATGATTTTCTATTTCATTAGAATACAAACTGCGCGAAACTCTTAGGATAATATTCAATTGCGTGCCTCGTAGCCTGGAATTTTGCGATGTAAGTCTGTCATTGTCTTAGCACTTCGTTATTTCTACTCCTAAGCAGTATATTTAAGTTAAAAGCATTGGTCTCGTTGTCTCAATATTTTTATATTTAACTATGATTTAACACTGCCTCCGTAGCCTAAGGTACGTAAGGTTTGTGCTTTAGAAATCGGAGGACGTGGGTTCGAATTCTGCTGGGACCGAACAAATTTTTATTGTTGTTTCCTTGTTGGTTAAGAAAATTTGGGCCAATTACTCAACTGTCTGAAAAGCGAAATAATCCATGCATCGAATAGGTATGATAAATGACGGTCCACCCACAAACCCACATTGGACCGGCGTGGTGGGATACGGTCCATAGACCCCCTTATGGAGGAGGCGTGCGTCACTCATTTATGAATTTCTATCTCATTAGAATACAAACGGTTCAAACCTCTTAGGATACCAATAAATTGCGTGCCTCGTGGCCTAGAATTTCACGGCGCAATTCTGTCCTTTAGCTTAGCATTTCGTTATTTCTTCACCTAAGCAGTGTAATTAAATTAAAAGCATTTGTTTCATTGCATACATTTTATTTATCTCTGATTGGTGATAAATATTAAATATGGGTTCAACGAGATAAAAAACGGGAAGTTAAAGACAATGAATTGAATGATTCATGTCATCTTTACCTTTATTTTTTCAATTATTTTGTAAAATATTTAGCAAAAAAAGCGCTTATGATTTTTCAGACTCCGACTTTTTACTTCTATCAATAAAACCTAAAATAACATATAGTTTGCCTAGAATAACTTTTCTGTAGCAATTAACCAATGTAAATAACGTCAGTCGTTTGTTCCGTTCAAACTGCGGGTAATGGGTTTGCTTTGTACATTAGGAAAACAAAGAAACGTGAAAGGAATAAGCACAAGAATAAACATTTAATAATGTCTACTTTACGATACTCTTTTATTAAGACTATGAGCTTATATATATTTTTAAGGATATTTACATTTTGCTGCTGTAGCCGATAAGCGGAATGTTAATAATTTATTTACTTTCATTGTTTTTTTAAAACAACCTTTTTATAGATTCCACTTGAACACAAAAAAAATACTTTAGGGAATCGTTCTGTTTTACTCAGGCAGCTTTTTATTAGTGAATATTTAATCATTATGGTACCTGCCTTTCTGTTGTTTTATATTTTATTCCATCACCAGGAAGTCAAGTAATAGTTTCACATCATCACATCATCAGCCTTTGTTAGTCCACTGCTGGACATAGGCCTCCTAATACACCCCTATCCATCAGGGGTTTGGACCTGTAACCACCACGCTGGTCCAATGCGGGTTGGTGGGTGGACCGACTTTTACATGCCCATCCGACGCATGGATCATCTTACTTTTCAGACACTTGGGTGA
Source organism: Lamproptera curius (assembly GCA_029286875.1). Lineage (NCBI taxonomy): Eukaryota > Metazoa > Arthropoda > Insecta > Lepidoptera > Papilionidae > Lamproptera > Lamproptera curius. The sequence goes on from JAGSMT010000380.1 coordinate 148,650, forward strand.
TCGGCCCAAATGTTCCTAACCAACTAGGTAACAACAAGGAAAATTTGTTGAGTCCCCAGGATTTGAACCACGACCTCCGGTTTCTAAAGCACACGCCCATACCACTAGGCTACGGAGGCAGTTAGTTTATTCAAATAAATTGTTACAATATTTAAAACCGACAAAATTACTTTAACTTCACTTAATTCTCGGATAGAAAATAATGTGAGCTTTCCTATTGTATACTATTACTACCCTGTACAGGTTTTGGTATCAAGTTATCGATGGATATTAGAAAACTCTCTATTTGAATGTAATTTTTAGGACTCTTCCTTTTAACTGGGAAGGTACCACGGGGGAGCCAAATTTCGCAATGCAGAAATGTACAAACACTTTTGTCTTCCGTTGTGAAGAGCACTGGAGTCAGCGTAATCATTGGCGTGCGGATTTGTGGCATCTTACGCTGTTGCTTTAATAAAAAGCATATAGCTTCAAAAGCTATTCAATTATAAACAATCTATTAAGATTCACTTTCGGTTAATTTTAAGAAATAATAATAAAATTGATCATCATTATCAGCCTCTAATAGTCCACTGCTGGTAAACGTCGTCCCCGCCGCCACGCTGCACAGGTTTTGACGCGCTCCGCACTCGAAAATCCTAAGCGTGGTAAAAGTTTTGAAAATATATAATGTTATATATCTACGTGACTGCGACAGTGAGCCCAATCGATTAAAGTGAAATCATGGAAATCGAAACATTTTTGGAAGTTGTGGTCAAAAACCAAATCTAGTGTCGTTTTTTCGCGTGTGCGCCTAAACAAGATCTACGACCCTACTCTTTTTATCGTCGGCAAGATCGTCCTGGTGCCCACACGTCTTTGCGAAGTTTGGGATTTTTCGGCAAAACGGCTGAGAAATCACAAAAACAACTAACACGTGGAACGTGGCCTGTGAACCGGAACCCGGAGGGTAGTTCCAACGGAAGATCCTGGTAGCAGTTGCTGAGAGGAGCCGGGAGCTTTTTTCGAACTGTGAATAAGTTAAGTGACGGCAAAACTACAGACATTTTAAGTTTTAGTACATATTTCTAGACTTTAAAATAATTATTAAGCTAGATTTTAAGTGACAACATACCTATATTTTTATTGTTATAAATAGACTCATATGTAAGGAATAGACTCTGAAAATTTCAGAATTTTTGGTTAGAAATTGACTGAGATATTGACGTTTTACTAGAATAATTTCATGTATTTTTGATGCACGTTTACGTAATTTGAAACGTGTTTTAGATTATTAATCCTAAGTAAATTATAATATGATTAGATAGATAGTTAGACTAGACAGAAAAAATCTTATACCAAAAAGAATTTTGGAAATCGGACAAAGGGTAACCGAACTATAGACATTTTAAGTTTTATTAAAATTCTAAGTTACAATAACAACGCGTCACAGTGGCACCTACGTCACAGTGACGTCGACTGTGCTGACGTACTAGGGACTTAGAAAATTCTCGAAGTTCGAATTAAAATTAAATATTTTTGTATGAAAAAATTTAATTTTGGAAAAAATTGTTATAAAAATTAATTTATCGTCACATATATTTCTCTAAATAAATTTATGATATTAATAATATTTTGTTTAAAAATTAAAAAAGTTTAAAAAACAAGTAAATTAGCATCGTGACGACATAGGGACTTGGAAGATTTTTCAAAGTTTGAATTAAAATTAAAATTAAATTTTTTGTATGAAAAGTAAAATTTTGGATTAAATTATCACAAATTTGTTTTAAAAAATTGTTTTCTCATTATAAATATTTACGTCAATAAATTTCCGGTAATTTCAAAATTTTAACTAAAACCTTTTAAAAAATTTTCGAAAAACAAAAAAAGAATCAGTTGAAATCGTGACGTCACAGGGACTTAGAGAAATTCTCTGAGTCGGGACTTGTAAAATTTTCACGAATTTTAAAAACTTTGAAAATTCTTCTAAGTGTTGGGAGATTTCATAGTCTATTTGGGTTCACATATTTTGGACATAGAGTCCCAGACTCTACATAGAGTTTTTGAAATCGGTTTTACTCACGATCTGGACGTCGTAGAGCGGTGGAACTCGGAGCGATTGGATGTCCTGGTGGGGTCTGACAGCACCTACTACCTCAAGTTGCTCTGGTGAAACAAGTGACACATACCTGATCCCAGAGTTAAGATACTTCCGGGGCATCCAAGCCGTCTTGACTCCCGCCCTTCTGCGGCCCTGGATGGCTGGGATTCGGTAGTTCGAGTTATACGTCCTATAAGCCGGAAAAGTTTGAACGCCCATATCTCGGCCTGTGGTGGTCCGATTTTAACGGGGTTTGGACAGAAGTGCTGAGCACAACTGACCGCACTGTACGGCGTACCTAGATTAAATTAATTTTCTTTATCATTATATATATATACATATATTTTAAGTACTTAAAAATAATTTAGATAAAATTTTGAAATAGACTAAAAATTCTAGGCTGTGCCTAGGACTTATTTGACTTGTGTAGACTCTTGACTCTTAAATAAATTAATAATTTCTGCTCTTACTCCTATACAACCTTGATCCCTCTCGTACCTTTACATACGAAGAGAATAAAACTCTTTTATACAAAGCCGACGTGTTTCCCCTGACAATGTTCGGACACAGAACACCAAGACAGAGGACGGTGGTAGGAGACAAAACCGAAAAACCGGAGACGGCAGGTCCATCCGGAAAGCCAATAGCAGATGCAGATGGGGACAAAAGGAGAGCAAGAAATAAGGTAGTAATGAAAACTAAAATGCCGACGAGCACGAAAAATCAAGAAGAAACAATTAAAAAACCCTTGATAGATCCAACAGAAGAAGAACGAAGAAAGAAAGAAATGGAAGAGGTGGAAGAAGAAGAAAAAAGGAACAAAATAGAATACATAATAAAGAGAAGCAAAAGAAAAGAGGCAGAAAAAATGGCAAGGAGAGTTACCCTACCACAAGACACAAATGAAGAGGAGAGAAAAGAAATTGAAGAAGAAATGGATGAAGACTCTACTAGTTACTACCGTGAAGACGTACTTAAAATTATTTTTAAAACAACTACGTCAGAAAAAGAAGAAGAGGAAAGAGAACAAAGAACATTTAACTTCGACGATTATCTGTATGAACTTGACACTATCTACAGAGATCTGGAACCTACTCTAGAAGCATGACGAAATGGGAGGAATATAGAGCGCAGTCAGAAGAATATATATAGATACCGAAGATATATTGAAGGGAAAAATAATCACAATCAACCAACAACAAGACCTAATAAAAGTACGACAGAAAAGAAAATAATCAACTGCTTGAAAAATCTCAGAGTGTGGAAAAATTATAGAAGAAAATAAGAATGAATTAACAAAATCAAAGAAACAATCACAAAACAGGAAGCAAATAAATGTGGTAGGTCAAGTAAAGAGTAAGCAGAAATTAGAAATTGAAGAAAACATCACAGAGCACAATACTAAGGAATGCAATAAAATACTAGTAGAAACCAAGAAAGAAATAGAAAACTAAAACATGCTTAACAATAAACAAACGGAATTACAAGAAAATTGCAAAGAGAACAATCTCTGGAATTGACAAAATAAGGAAAGCCTGAAGGATATAAACAACGATGAACAAAGAAAACTTTTGGAAGAAACAAAAAAAGAAGTTAAAAAACTAGTAGAAGACATTAAGCAAATAGGAACAAACACTCTGGAAAAGACCTACGCAACCGTTGCTGCAACAACTAAACACTCTGCGCCGAAGTCAATGGCTTTCCACTCAGTAGCAGTCACTTCGGCGGATGAGCAGGAAACAGGTGACGAAGTGATCGACAGAATTAGAAATGTCATTAAGGCAAAAGATCAGGGACTTCGCATAGATTCCATTAGAAAAGCGAGAGTCGAAAAATAATTATTCGGTGCTGCGAAAAATCGAAATGGAAAAATCAAAAATAAAATAAACGAAGAAGGCACCAACCTAACAGCGGAAGAAATAAAAAATAAGGATCCACTGTTATCCTTTATGATGTAGTGGGAAGCACAGATGAGGACCTCGTACTATCCATCAAAAACCAAACAAACATCTTTTGGGTGGGTTGAGTGAGGAAGATCTCCGACTAGAGGTAAAGTACCGAAAAGGACGAAAAACCCTCTCACCTCACATGTAGTCCTACGAGTATCACCTCCATATGGGAATTTTACGGCCAAGGAAAATTGCACGTCGACCTGCAAAGGGTAAAGTGGCAGACCAATCACCATGGTCCAGTGCTGCGGTGTCTCTCATATGGTCATACCAGACGCCTCTGCAGCGAAATGGCAGAAGTCTGTAGCCACTGGGGCCCCATATGAGAGCAAACTGCGCGAGCTGGATGGCCAATGAGCAACTCGTCGTCAAAAACTGCACAAGGGCAAAACACCAGGTTACAAACCACAACGCCTTCAGTGATACTTGCTCCGATCGTGAAGTGCGGACGCATTGGCGAGATCGTCTGAGCTTATTGCTAAGCCACTCCCAATGCGCCTCACCAGAAACTGAAAAGGGAATGACTGTGAATTGGAACCTGACAACAACTACTGGCCTAAAAATTCGAAATGGAATAAACAACAAGCGAAATGCGACTTATGAGCAAGACCTCAATTCTGAGAAATTGTGGCCTAAAGCTGTGATTTAACAATAAGGAGCACAAATTCCAACGTAACCACATCCCAAGTACCATCCCACTGCCTAAGTCCCACTATCAACCACAAAAAAGAAAAGAGCAATAAAAGTAGAGTCATTAAAAAAGCAATTAGTCGTCATTAAAGTAGCAATAAATATAAGTTAGTCTTTAAAATTGATATTAAATTATGCATATTTAGATGCACAAATTTAATTCGCACAAAACTGTCATGTAATAAATGTAAGTAGCAAAAATGTCACCAAAAGCAAATGTAAACAGAAAACAAACGTAAATTTACCTTGAAAAGTAGGAAATGTAGCAAATTAATGAAAGTGTAACCAAGTAAATTTTTCAAGTAACTATAACTGTCAAAAATAACATGTTAAAACTTAAATTATCACAGCAAAGAAAACATAAATGTAAAAGTAGAAACCGGATATTATGATATATATGTAAACAGAAAATAAATGTAAAACTACCTTGAAAAGTAGAAAATAAAGCAAAATAATGAAAGTGTTATAATTGTCAAAATAAGATTTAATGTGATTAAAATGTTAATTATAACAGCAAAGAAAACATAAATGTAAAAGTAGAAACTGGATATTATGATGTATATAATATGATATGTGTAATGTAGTAAAGTAACAGTAAAGTACAGACGGATAATATGAAATGTATAAATGGTAATGATATAATACATAAACTGTACAAACAAAACATGTAAACTGGAAACAGTATAATTTAAAACTTAAAATAACAAAAATAAAAAGAGCACCAAGGTCCCTGATCACTCATGTCAGGGGATAACTAGAAAAAACAATAAAAAAAAAAAAAAAAATAGTCCACTGCTGGACATAGGTCTCCCCTTATACACACCTATCCATTAGGGGGTTTGTTAGGAGATAGTAATGACTAGCATTAATTTATTCGTAAACAGTGCTATAAAGTAACACAAAAGTACATACTAAGTACTATGAACATATTATTTGCTTAAATGATATATTTTTGTTTGATATAACAAAGTAGTGATACATCAGAAAATGTGAAAAACAGTGTTTCACTATTAGCCTTATTTGCATACAATATGCCGCATAAATTTTAACTATCCTTGTTTTAATAGTCAAAATCATTATATATTATTCGAGTTGTAAAGATCCTCAGCATTTTTGTGTTTGATTTGAGTTCTGTTTGGTTTGTTTAGGCTTAACTCGTAAAATGGTTTTTTTGATCTAAAACCTAATTACAATTCTACGAATATGGATAAATCTCACTTCATTTCTGGTTAAGTGCCTTTATTGGGAGACAAGTTATTGACAGACCTAGCAGAAGTACTTATTAAAGCATATTTTGTGAATTATTTCTTAGTATTTATGATTTCTTAGTATCTACCAATAATATTAAGCTTATTTAAAGCCCAATATCTAAGGAGAACCAATTACTAGTCGTCCGTTGTTGATGTGTTGTTTTAAAGTAGCGTACAAATGAACGAATGAATGAATGGCCTCCTTGTCGATTCCAATTAGATGAGCCAATCATATCAGAGACAAGCCTGTACAGGAGATATTCTAGTGCAGAAGCATAGGTAAAGGAGATATATTGGTGATATAAGTAATTTGGTGATATTTTTAAAACACTTTTGTATGACCGCGTTAGCGAATTGCTACAAGTGTAAACGGTATAAAACCTTTTCACTCGCTCCGGTAATTTGTCTCAGCGTTTGGCGAACAAAGCAATTCGCTAACGCGGTCATACAAAGTGTTTTAAAAACTATCACCAAATTACTTATATCACCAATATATCTCCCTTTACCCTATAAGCAAATACAGATGTCCGATGGGAGAAAGAAGGGTAATACGGGGATAATACATACTATTCTCCGTCTTTGTAAAATACTTTAATGCGCAATAAAAATAAATCATAAAAGTCCGACTATATCTTGACATTTATGATAAATTAGTTTTTATAGAGTAAGAAAAAAGCAAAACAGTAGCACTGACTGACTGAATGTATTCTTGGGAACAAATAGTAACATCAAAACACTATTATATAACCTAACAGACAACCACAACCTAAAAGTTGTGGTTGTCTTTTTAACCACCATAGCATAACTGTGACGTAAAATTGACTTTGCAACGAGATGATAAAACTTTTCAGGCATCTCATACTAACCTAACGTTCGCGATGATTATAACCTAAAACGCGGGATGCAATATATGCACAAAGCAGTATTAGGGCGATAAACTTTAGAGAAGGACTTCTATTATAAACAGATTACAGGCAAAAAAATGGTCGTGACAATTTTACTAGTGAATTCTAGTTAAGTCAACAAAGTGTAAGTATATAAACTACAAAATTTCTGTAAAAGACCACACATGAATCGTTTCAGGTAATTAGACAAAATATTTTATTGACTTACGTTAACTAGATATAGCCCTTTCTGCCACTTTTGTAGCAATAATTCCTTTCTTGGAATCTGCTCCAAGTACGTTCTAAATTTTACTAAAATTGATTCAATTATTTAGACGGTAAAGATGGACAGACGAAGAGACTGAATGATTTTTGCATTTTAATATTAGTATGGATGTGTCCGGAGGTGACGCACATACTTACTGTAATTAGTTTTTTTTTTAATCAGGATTTGAAGAAAACTAATCTCTTTTAAAATAATTCCCTATAATATTATCATAAATTTTGCATACACAAATTAATAAGGGCATTTTACTAAATACTGTTGAGATTTTATGATTTCCATATGTTTCAAGATTTCCAAATTACCATACCTTACGCTTAACTATCATTTCATTATTTTAAGAATATTTATGCATGGGTTTAATGATTTCGAGATTTTTACTAACCAACTAAAACAGCAGAATTGGAATTTAAATACTTCTAATACTAGTTGCCTGCTCATAAGAGGGCAAAATACTTATCAAGTTCGATTCACAAAAACTGCATACGTATTAACACTTATTTGTTTTTTGTCTCCATTTCTTAGGTTTTGGTATAAAAAACTAAACTACTTTTATTTTGATATATTAAATATTTTAAAGCACCTAAAATTTTAGGCTCGTAAAAAAGAGTTAGAGGACAACTTGTCACAGTACGACGATTGTATGAGTCACTAGGCAAAGAAATGTCTATGATGTTTAACATGAAGGAGTTAAAACCACTTTAACTTATGATAAGATTTGAGCAGGATAACAAACATTTTTCTTTATGTCACGTTTTTATAAATGTGATTTGAAAGAATTTACTCAGCAGAAAAAGATTTAATATTTTCATCTTTTTCTCACTCACGTCTCTATTTAATCTTAGATTTTTTGGACTTTTTTTTAATATCATGATTGTTATTCTTTAAAGTTATATAAATTTTGTAATAGAATATATAAACGATAAATTCAAATTACGTCTTTTTCTTATAATTGCGATTTTTTTTTAAATAACAACTTAGATTTTTTTGACGCAAAATCTAAAAATACTGCGGAGTATAAACTTCATTTTTTTTGCAGCAGGCAGACGAGCAGTCAGGCCATATGATGGAAAGTGGTCACCGACGCCCATAGATATTGGCAATACTGGCATCATCAACGCGCTGCCTACCGTGAGACATAGGATGTTAAGTCTCGTTTACTCAGTAAATACGCTGGCTACAGTGCCCTTCAAACCGGAACACAGTAGTGTTTTCACACTACTGCTTTGCTTACAGTCACGATACTTATAAAGATTTCTGAGTCAGAAATTTATTTATTCATATTTATACCGATAAATTTATCGATAATGCGCCGCAAAATTTTAGTTTTATCAAGTGTAAATAGATTATTTCGGTGATGCCGTCATCATTGTTGCTTTTAAATATAGATTTTCTTATTACTGAGAACTGGCATATAAAATTATATCAAATTAATAGTATTTACTTAATCAGTGTCCATAAAGTAAGCCATTATAAGAACTAAATAAAGGGTCAACCCTTGAAAGCTGTAGTTTAGGAGTAACCACAAAGTTTTCACATAGAAATTGTTTAGCCAGACTAGTAAGCTTTTATGCCAAAACAAGAATATATTTTATAAGCTAAGTTCGTTACATTTATTTAATTTTTTAGTTTTGCACTGTGAACGAACGTAGACGAGCAATCGGGCCACCTGATGGAAAGTGGTCACCGACGCCCATGAACATCGCCAATACCAAGGGTATCACCAACGCGCTGCCTACCGTGAGACATAAGATGTTACGTCTCGTCTTCCCAGTAAATAATGTAAAAAGGGGTTTACCACTTCAAAACACTTTTATATTTGTATAAATATTTTATCTTCTCCAATCTTAAATAAAATATTATCTCAATCGCTGCAGTATGCTGGAAATCAGGATTTGAAATATATAATAAAAAATTGCAAGGACATCGTGACGTCTCTCTGATCCTTTAGCTTAGTTGATCCCTTCCTAAGGTTATACCCATATTTATTGCATTTTATATCAACTTATCTATTATTTTGATAATAAATTTATTCTTAAAATTTAACATATAGATAATTTAATGAATTGATGTATTAAAACCCTTATCATAGGTAACCTTTCGATAAGGATTGAAAAACTCTGCAATTTTAAACATGTCCTTCGTCGTGTTTTAACCTTTTAACAAGTGATAATTTGTTTATTATTTTCATGAATTTTAAAGACTTTATGGGAAACAAAATCATGACGAAAAATTTTACTTGAGAGTTATCAAAAAATACTCATTTGATTGTCATACGCCAACGATGATCAAAGCACCGAAATGAGGTTAAACTCGTAAAGAGACTCTCATTAAAACGAGTCGTGTAATATGATTGCGTAACGCAAAACAAAATAAAAATTTCGAGCTCAGAAAAGAAAGGATTTTTTACGCAACCAAATATGTAATATAAATTTTATTGTGTTACTGCTTTTCTTATTGAGTAAAGCATTATTTTTCGTATTGATAAAAATTATTTTTTCATTATCTTCTTACTAAGATGGAAGTTATTGGTAAAACGTTTTTTAAATGAATTTTAACTGTATTATTTCTATATTTATAAAAAAATGCTTAGCATTGTTACTCATTTTCGTATTTTTCGTATTATTATAACGAAAAATGTAAAAAACACGCCAGCAAATTATTCAACATTAGATACGAGTACGTTTTAATTTGCTTGTGTGTTTTGTTTATTTTTTAACTTATTTACGATTATATTTTTATGTAATATTTCTTTTTTAACACATTTTGCCGTAAGAATGTGAATTTTAACATCAAGATCGTCTATCAAAAAACTCTACTACTGCTCCAAACTTTTTAAATGAATAGCCGAATAGTTATAATTCTAGCAACTTATTCAAAAAGATCTCTAATAAAAGTACTATTTGAACTCTTTAACGTCTACCGTTAAAAGGATCGCCAAAACTTTTTTGCAATCCGAGCGTGCACTTGAATGCTTTGAATGGTGATTTATGCAAAACGAAATCGGTTTGTAAATCCACTTTCGTAATGCTTGGAGTAATAGACCGGATTTTACAGAGAAAGGCGAATGTGGTATATTTCAATTTATTAAGTTTTAAACGTTGTTCGTAAATATTTATCAATTGCACTTAATAGGATAACATGACTGAGGTATAATGATGATGAAAAAAATAAAAATTTGAAACCAGCACAATTTTTTTACAGAAATGCTTTGGTGTGTTGTCACTTATCTACTGCCTCAGTACTAAAATATACATCATCTCAATAATCATAAATGTAAAAGAACAAAAAAATATTTTGAGCTTGCGTTTAGACCTACGTAAAGTAATTTTACTCCATGAAGTGAAGACGGCTAAGTGTAATCGTATCCATTGATTTCAATTTAAAGCAGATTCCAAGCGTTTAGAAAAACCTCCCTCAATCCTAATTCGAAAACGAAGAAAACTGCAGATTCGAAACAGCTTTTTGTACTCTTTACCCATCAGTTTGTAGTTTGGCTACATTTATAGCGTTTAAAAAAACGTCTTTAACTTTATAATTTTTAATATATATGGTAAAAAGAATTAAAATTTAATAATAAAGGTTTACTCCTATGAGTTGCGATATCGTTATCACATTTCAACACCGAAAAGAAAACGAATCAATTTCACTTTTTGGGATAAGTATATAATTAATATACTCAATTATATACTTGGATACTAAATTATATAATTTGGATTGTAAGCCAAAAAGTGGCAGTAACAGTACTACGTTCCCTGACGTTAACATCGACAGACGATTGTAATGTGCTGGTTAGTCTTTGAAGAACTAACGTTATTTAGCTTGTTTCTTGAAATTATGCTAGAGTTTGCTATGTTTAATTTATGCTTAAAATTTCTATTGAACGTTTAGAGTTTGTGTGGTTCCTCTTTTCCAACTAAATTTGTCTAGTGATTAGCGACTAGCAAATAATTGTGAATTTCGTGGGGTGCCGCATAAAAACTTGAACTCCCCCCCATATCTTCTCGAAAGTGTCTTAAAAGGTAACTAAGAGATAAAAAGTCGTAGAAAAATAAATGAGCGGGTCGGGCCGGTGCTCAGAGACAGTGATAGGTACACATGCTGCGATTGCCAATCCGTCTGCTTAGCATGATAATTAGAGGAAATCTATGGTTATTCAGAACGCTATTCCTGATCAAGGCGCTGGTCATGGTAACAGCAGGGTAGAGGGTACGAAGAATCCTTGGGTTACGAAGGCCGCTATCTGTTTTTTTGAAAATGAGGCGGAAAAAGAAGATGAAGCGGAGACAAATTTACTAAACATTTATAATTCTCGAGAGTAACCTTTGAGCTTCCATTGAATATTAAATGATTTAAACTTTGTAATTAATACAAGGGACCATAATGCTTTTGTAACTTTACCATACTTACCCAGGACTGGCAGGTACTTTGTGAAATATTTTACGCATGTTACTAAGTCGTGATTCGTTGTTAAAGTTTGACACTTAAAATATACATAAAACGTTATCAGCACGTTGTTTCAGGTAAATTTCGTGACAATTTACTACTAATTACGTAAATCAGAATAACTGTAATATCATGAGAAAAGGAACGAAAGTCAAATTAGAAAAGATCGGCTATAAAGTAGAGTGAAAGTGTATTACATATTTATTAACAATTTATCCATTTTTATCAATAATTCCAGATACATACCATATATATTAAGTGGGTTGACATTTAAGTGCAAGAAAGAGCACATAAAATATTAATAATATCAAAAAAATATTATTATGTATATACAATACCCCAAAAAAAAATTTAAATTCACTTTTTCTGTTATCTATTAAAGTGATGTAATCATTAGCAATTAAAATGCAATAAGTAAGTAAGTACCTACGCTTGTAAGTTTTAGATATAAAATTGCGTTAACTAGCGATTAATTATACTTTCTCATGATGCACTTGTTTAATGGATTTTTAGTGGTTATTAGATTATTAAAAAAAGTATCTAATATGTAAACCGCTTTGATTAAATAAAACTTGTTGCTAATGAATTGGACTGCTTGTAAAAAGTATTATCTTTTAGCTATTTTTTTTCATTTCTTACAATTTTAATGGGTTAATCAAAGAAACAATAATATTGTCGCCTTAACCAAGCCAAACTAATAAGAAAACAAACTATGCGGTCGTTTTATAATTTCAATCCATTTCGCGTCTCTTGCCCTGGAATTTAACGGCGGCATTCGAACCGAAGCTTACGAATTTAGCAATTCGTATACCTAAACAATGTAATTCAGTTAAGAGCATTGGTCCTATTGTGGCTGTATAGTATTTTGTCTCTTTACAATAGGCAATGAAAACCCGTCATGATTCACAATACGATAACAATGACTTAATTCAATCTATATAAATAAATAAAATTGGAGTGTCTGTTTACAACAATGAAATTACCATTTTTAGAAGTCTACATTGTGATACATAATCGATACATATAACAAAACAACATTCTTTTTAATGTTTGTTTACCGTTTTGTCTGTCTGTCAGTTTGTTCTGGAATAGCCGGTCCGATTGTGACGGTTACTCGAAGGTACCTTTTTTTACCGTGGGGAAATGCCTACGCATACCCATCCTCGCGGGGGCAAAGTCGGGTTATGTCGGACTCGCACCGACTAAAATCACCCCGTAGTTCCTTCCTGCCGCCTTTACGATGGGGTCACAGGAACGTGCTTACACTCATCTGCAACCCCACCAGCGCTGGCCGCCGGAGCAGCCCCATCTCGGTCCTACGGCCATCTGCCTTCCTCTGGGCGCGACGGAATTAACGCGCCCTTCGTCTCGGCCCCTGTATTTAGGTAACCGACTCCCCGAATATGTTGACTAGAGCTCAGGAGCTAGGAGTTCCCAGCCCACGCAAGGACAAGACGCCGCAGAAGGAGGAGAGATCGACGACACCGTGCCAAATATCCCCTCCTCCCACGGCCCCTCCACACCGCATCCAAAGCTGGCTGGATTGGATATAGTAAAAGCTTACAAAAAAGCAAGATAGAAAAAATCTAAAAAATCAGAATGTAACGAACATTCTGATTTTTTTTGTTTGCCCAGTTAGCTGATAGTGTTCGGTAAGGTTGATGGCAAAATAGTACGCGGACGAGTTCCGAAGCAATGGGCGGATCAAGTCAAATATATTACCGGCCTATCGATTACGGAAGCCTTTCGATCAGCCCAAAACAGAGATTTCTGGCAGATCCTAATACGATGAGTGATGGTAGCTCTGTCAGACTTTACACGACCTTCAGTTAGTGAAGAATGAGGACTAAGAACAAGATAGATTAATATTTTCTGGCTCAGATATAATGCATTCGTCTATATTCTATCCTTTAATATATTTTGTAAGACATATATTTTAAAATTCAATTCATACTTTACACTTGAGCACTTGTAGAAATTGCACACATTGAGTAAAAAGTTTGTAAAAAACAAGAGGTAAAAAACTACCAAAAATAAGACCGACATCACACAATATTCAATCATTTAAATAAACATAGATATGTGCTTCGTGGACTTAATTTTACACCATTTTAAGAAGTACAATTATGTAGAACATATTTTAAGTCTATTTTTTACGGTTTCGGCAGCGTCTGTAGCTTAATTATATGAGGTTGTGATTTTTGATGCCGGATTTTTTTAAATTTCTTTATTATCTATTAAACTACACATTACAATATTATTATAAAGAATGGGCCGATATAATAGCTGATTAGTAATAATAATAGCTTTTTTTTTACTAAATCTCGTGCTCTGTGGAGTAAACCTATTAGAACAGTACCAGATGTGAGGGGGCAAGTTGCCACCGGCGCGTCTCGTCGCCGAATGATTTAGCTGTACTCAGCTTGCCCCATCCGCTTTCTAAAGGATGATTTAATAGCTAGTTCAGCTCTATCTAAACTTTACTAATTAAAGCGTTTGTGCGGGGAGAAGAAGTGGCGCAAGAAACTCCAGCAATGCTCCTATCTTATATGGTGTTAAGCTACAGTGTCTTAAAGCAAAATGGTGTGTAACTTCGACCTCACCGGTGGGGCCGATTTCATAAGTCTGCCATTGCTATGGCTAGGATGCTGGCTCTTTAAGGCGGCGGCGGAATGTTGTGCGCTCGAAGTGGGCTCCGGAGATGGCTGTTGCCACGTGGGTTGGAATTGCCAAGCGCAGGAAGGACGAAGGGGTGGGAAGGCGGAGCTCTTAGAGTAGCATATACCTCTTTAAAAAAAGAATGAACAAATTCGGAGCGTTAGGAGTGGAGCAATGAGGTGACATATGTATAAAAAAACATTTGTAACAAATACAATTGAGTACTTCCTTATTTTGGGAAGTCGTTCGTGTAATCGCGAATTCGAAAAAATCGAAGTTCGATTTACAAATGCTGCTCGTATTAACACTTATTTGTTTTTTGTCTTCATTTCTTAGGTTTTGATAAAAAACTAAACTACTTTTATTTGATATATTAAATATTTTAAGACCTAAAATTTTGCTTAAAATTTTAGGCTCATAATAAAGAGTTAGAGGATAATTTGTCACAGTACGACGATTGCATAAGTCATTAGGCAAAGAAATGTCTGTGATGTTTAACATGAAAAGGTTAACCACTTTAACTTTTGACTAAGATTTAAGCAGGATAACAAACATTTTTTTTGTCACGTTTTTATAAATGTGATTTGAAAGAATTTACTCAGCAGAAAAAGATTTAATATTTTCATCTTTTCCTCACGTCTCTATTTAATCTTAGATTTTTAGACTTTTTTAATCATGACTGTTATTCTTTAAAGTTATATAAATTTTGTAATGGAATAGATAAACGATAAATTCAAATTACGTCTTTTCTTATAATTGCAATTTTTTAGTAACAACTAGACTTTTTGCCGCAAAATCCAAAAATACTGTGGAGTATAAATTTAATTTTTTTGCAGCAGGCAGACGAGCAGTCAGGCCATTTGAGAAAGTGGTTACCGACGCCCATAGATATTGGAATCTGGCATCATCAACGCGCTGCCAGTGAGACATAGGATGTTAAGTCTCGTTTACTCAGTAAATACGCTGGCTCAGGTGCCCTTCAAACCAGAACACAGTAACGTTTTCTGCCTACTGCTGCTTAACCAGTCACGATACTTTTAAAGATTTCTAGTCAGAATTTATTTATTCATATTTATACCGATAAATTTAATTTTAGTTTTATCAAATGTAAATAGATTATTTCGGTGATTCCGTCATCATTGTTGCTTTTAAATATAGATTTTCTTATTACTGAGAACTGGCATAAAATTATATCAAATTAATAGTACTTACTTAATCAGTGTCCATAAAGTAAGCCATTATACGAACTAATTAAAGGGTCCAACCGTTGAAAGCTGTACTTTAGGAGTTTAGCCAGACTAGTAAGCTTTTATGCCAAAACAAGAGTATATTTTATAAGCTAAGTTCATTACATTTATTTATTTTTTAGTTATGCACTGTAACGAAGGTAGACGAGCAATCGGACCACCTGATGGAAAGTGGTCACTGACGCCCGTGAACATCGCCAATATCAGAGTATCACCAACGCGCTGCCTACCGTGAGACATAAGATGCGTCTCGTCTTCCCAGTAAATAATG
Organism: Lamproptera curius; assembly: GCA_029286875.1. Taxonomy (NCBI): domain Eukaryota; kingdom Metazoa; phylum Arthropoda; class Insecta; order Lepidoptera; family Papilionidae; genus Lamproptera; species Lamproptera curius. Next base: position 164,408 of record JAGSMT010000380.1, read on the forward strand.
TAAAAGGGTTTACCACCTTCAAAACTCTTTTATATTTGTGTAAATTTTTATCTTCTCAATCTTAAATAAAATATTATCTCGATCGCTGCAATGCTGGAAATCAGGAGTTGAAATATATAATAAAAATTGCAAGGACATCGTGACGTCTCTCTGATCCTTTAGCTTAGTTGATCCCTTCCTGGTTATACCCATATTTATTGCATTTTATATCAACCTATCTACTATTTTGATTATAATTTATTTTAAAATTTAACATATAGATAATTTAATGAATTGATGTATTAAAACCCTTATCATGGTAACCTTTCGATAAGGATTGAAAAACTCTGCAATTTTAAACATGTCCTTCGTCGTGTTTTAACCTTTTAACAAGTGATAATTTGTTTATTATTTTCATGAATTTTAAAGACTTTATGGGAACAAAATACATGACGAAAAATTTTACTTGAGAGTTATGCAAAAAATACTCATTTGATTGTCATCCATACGATGATCAAAGCACCGAAATGAGGTTAAACTCGAAAGAGACTCTCATTAAACGAGTCTGTGTAATATGATTGCATAAAAACACAAAATAAAAATTTCGAGCTCAGAAAAGAAAGGATTTTATACAACCAAATAGGTAATATAAATTTTATTGTGTTACTGCTTTTCTTGATTAAAAGCATTATTTTCTTATTGATTAAATTATTTTTCAATATCTTCTTCTAAGACGGAAGTTATTGGTAAACGTTTTTAAATGAATTTTAACTGTATTATTTCCATATTTATAAAAAATGCTTAGCATTGTTACTCATTTCGTATTTTCATATTATTATAACGAAAAGTAATAAACACGCCAGCAATTATCTCAACATTAGATACAGTACGTTTTAATTTGCTTTGTGTTTTGTTTATTTTTAACTTATTTACGATTATATTTTATGTAATATTTGATTTTTGACATATTTTGCAGTAAGAACGTGAATTTTAACATCGATATCGTCTATCGAAACTCTACTACTTCTTCAAACTTATTGAATGAATAGCCGATTAGTTATAATTCTAGCAACTTATTCAAAAGAACTCTAATAAAAGTATATTTGAACTCCTTTAACGTCTACCGTAAAAGGATCGCAAAACTTTGCAATCCGAGCGTGCATTTGAATGCTTTTGAATTTGATTGTAAAACGAAATCGGTTTGTAAATCCACTTCGTAATGCTGAGTAATAGACCGATTTTACAGAGAAGGCGAATGGTATATTTCGATTTATTAAGTTTTAAACGTTGTTCCTAAATATTTATCAATTGATAATAGGTAACATGACTGATGTATAATGACGATGAAAAAAATAACAATTTGAAAAAGCACCATTTTAACAGAAATGCTTTATTGTGTTGTGCCTCAGTACTAAAATATACATCATCTCACTAATTATAAATGTAAAAGAACAAAAAATATTTTGAGTTTGCGTTTAGACCTACGTAAAGTAATTTACTCCATGAAGTGAAGACGCTAAGTGTCATCGTATCCATTGATTTCAATTTAAAGCAGATACAATCGTTTAGTAAAACCTGCCTCAATCCTAATCCGAAAACGAAGAAAACTGCAGATTCGAAACAGCTTTATGTACTCTTTACCCATCAGTTTGTAGTTTGCTACATTTATAGCGTTTAAAAACGTCTTTAACTTTATAATTTTTAATATATATGGTAAAAGAATTAAAATTTAATAATAAAGGTTTACTCCTATGAGTTGCGATTATCGTTATCACATTTCAACACCGAAAAGAAAACGAATCAATTTCACTTTTTGGGATAAGTATAATTAATATACTCAATTATATACTTGGATATAATTATATAATTTGGATTGTGAGGCCAAAAAGTGGCAGACAGTACTACGTTCCTGACGTTAACATCGACAGACGATTGTAATGTGCTGTTAGTCTTTGAAGAACTAACGTTATTTAGCTTGTTCTGAAATTATGCTAGAGTTTGCTATGTTTAATTTATGCTTAAAATTTCTATTGAACGTTTAGAGTTTATGTGGTTTCTCTTATCCAAATAAATTTAGTGAAGTCTCTTTCCAAATAGATTAAGTCTATGATTAGCGACTAGCAAATAATTGTGTTTCGTGGGGTGCCGCTTAAAAACTAACTCCCCATGTCTTCTCGAAAGTGTCGTAAACACTAAGAGATAAAAGTCGTAGAAAATAAATGAGCGAGGTCGCCGGTGCCGGGCAGCAGAGACAGTGATACGTGCACTGCGATTGCCAATCCGTCTGCTTAGCATGATAATTACAGGAAATCTATGGTTATTCAGAACGCTATTCTGATCAAGGCGCCGGTCATGTAACGGCAGGGTAGAGGTCGAAGAATCCTTGGTTACGAAGGCCGCTGTCTGTTTTCTTGAAAATGAGGCGGAAAAAGAAGATGAAGCTGGAGACAAATATACTAAACATTTATAATTCTCGAGAATAGCCTTGAGCTCCATTGAATATTATATGTTTTAAACTTTGTATATTAATACAAGTGACCATAATGCTTTATAACTTTTCCATATTTACCCAGGACTGGCACAGTACTTTGTGAAATATTTTACGCCTATTACTAAGTAGTGATTCGTTGTTAAAGTTTGACACTTAAAACATACCTAAAACGTTCTCAGCACGTTGTTTTAGGTAAATTTTCGTGACAATTTACTACTGATTACGTAAATCAGAACAACTATAATGTCATGAGAAAGAAACGAAAGTCAAATTAGAAAAGATCATGTATAAATTAGAGTGCAAGTGTATTGATATTTATTTACAATTTATCCAATTTTATCAATATTTCCAGATACTACCATATATATTAAGTGGGTTGACATTTAAGTGCAGAAGGAGCAATAAAATATATATAATAACAAAAATATTATTATGTAATACAGTACCCCAAAAAATTTTTAAATTCACTTTTCTCTTATCTATTAAAGTGATGTAATCGTTAATTAAATGCAACTAAGTAAGTAAGTAAGTACCTACGCTTGTAAGTTTTAGATATAAAATTGCGTTAATCTAGCGATTAATTATACTTTCATGATGCACTTGTTTAATGGAGTTTTAGTGGTTATTAGATTATTAAAAAAGTATCTAATATTAAACCGCTTTGATTAAATAAAACTTGTTGCTATGAATTGACTGCTTGTAAAAGTATTATCTTTGCTATTTTTTACATTTCTTTCAATTTTAATGGTTAATCAAAGAAAATATAATATTGTCGCCTAACTCAGGCAAACTAATTAGAAACAAACTATGCGGTCGTTTATAATTTCAATCCATTTCTGCTCTCTGCCCTGGAATTTAACTTGGCTGGCATTCAGGCGAGCTTACGAGTTTAACATTCGTATACCTAAACAATGTAATTCAGTTAAGAGCATTGGTCCTATTGCGGCTTGTATAGTATTTTGTCTCTTTACATAGGCATAAAACCCGTCATGATTCACAATACGATAACAATGACTTAATTCAATCTATATATTTAAATATAATTGGGTGTCTGTTTACACAATGAAATTACCATTTTAGAAGTCTACATTGTGATACATAATCGTACATATAACAAAACAACATTCTTTTTAATGTTTGTTTACCGTTTTGTCTGTCTGTCAGTTTGTTCTGGAATAGCCGGTCCGATTGTGACGGTTACTCGAAGGTCCTTTTTACCGTGGGAAATACCTCACGCATACCCATCCTCGCAGGGGCAAAGTCAGGTTGTCGGACTCGCACCGACTAAAATCACCCGTAGTTCCTTCCTGCCGCCTTTACGGTGGGGTCACAGGAACGTGCTTCCTCCATCTGCAACCACACCAGCGCTGGCCGCCGGAGCAGCCCATCTCGGTCCTACGGCCATCGGCCTTCCTCGGCGCGACGGAATTAACGCACCCTTCGTCTCGGCCCTGTATTTAGGTAACAGACTCCCGAATATGTGCCAGGAGCTGCAGGATAGGAGTTCCCAGCCCACGCAGGACAAGACGCCGCAGAAGGAGGAGATCCGCGACACCGTGCCGAATATCCTCCTCCCACGGCCTCCACACCGCATCCAAAGCTGGCTGGATTGGACATAGTAAATGCTTACAAAAGGATAGAAAAAATCTAAAAAAAATCAGAATGTAACGAACATTTGATTTTTTTTTTTTGATTAGCTGATAGTGTTCGGTAAGTTGATGGCAAAATAGTATGCGGACGAGTTCAACAATGGGCGGATCAAGTCAAATATATTACCGGCCTATCGATTACGAGCCTTTCGATCAGCCCAATACAGAGATTTCTGGCAGATACTAATACGATGAGTGATGGTAGCTCTGTCAGACTTTACACGACCTTCAGTTAGTGAAGAATGAGGACTAACAACAAGATAGATTAATATTTTCTGGCTCAGATCATTATTTCATTTGTAAGATGAAATATTGTAATATAAATCTATAATGACTCTCTATATTCTATCCTTAATATCTTTTATAACACATATATTTTAAATTCAATTCATACTTTAACTTGAGCATTATAGAAATTGCACACTTTGAGTAAAAGTTTGTAAAAAACAAGAGGTAAAACTACTAAAAATAAGACCGACATCACATAATATTTAATCATTTAATTAAACATAGATATGTGCTTGTGGACTTAATTTTACCATTTAGAAGTACAATTATGTAGGAACATATTTTAAGTCTATTTTTTAGGTTTCGGCAGCGTCTGTACTTATTTATATAAGGTTGTGATTTTTGATGCGGATTTTTAAATTCTTTATTATCTATTAAACTACATTACAATATTATTATAAAGATGGGCCGATATAATAGCTGATTAGTAATAATAATAGCTTTTTACTAACTCGTGCTCTGTAGAGTAAACCTATTAGAACAGTGACCAGATGTGAGGGCAGGTTACACGGCGCGTCTCGTCGCGAATGATTTAGCTGACCAGCTTGCCCCATCCATGTCCAGGTGGGCCGACGCTTCGGCACGATTCAGACGCTTTCTAAAGGATGATTTAATAGCCAGTTCAGCTCTATCTAAACTTTACTAATTCAAAGCGTTTGTGCGGGGAGAAGAAGTGGCGCAAGAAACTCAGCAATGCTCCTATCTTATATGGTGTTAAGCTATCAGTGTCTTAAAGCAAAATGGTGGTAACTTCGACCTCACCGGTGGGGCCTGATTTCATAAGTCTGCCATTGCTATGGCTAGGATACTGGCTATTTAAGGCGGCGGCGGAACGTTGTGCGCTTGGAATGGGCTCCGGAGATGACTGTTGCCACGCGGGTTGGAATTGCCAAGCGTAGGAAGGACGGAGGGGTGGGAAGGCGGAGCTCTTAGAGTAGCATATACCTCTTTGAAAAAACAATGAACAAAGCGTCGGAGCGTTAGGAGCGGAGCAATGAGGTGACATATGTATAAAAAAACATTAAGACCAAATACAATTGAGTACCTCATTATTTTGGGAAGTCGTTCGCGACGAAGTCTCTGCATTACCAAGAGGAAACGAAAGGAGCCGTGCTTCGGTTTCTGTATTAAAAGTAAAATTAAATTGTTCTGTATTAAAAAAAATGCTGCTTGTATATCGTATTTCGTTTTTTTTGTATAATGTTGGGCCTCTTTTTCTGTTATTATAAGTTGTTAGTGCCAAAATAAAAATAATAAGAAATATTTAGATCAAAAAGCGCTTTGAAGGCTATACTAAATCGGAGTTCGGAATCATACGGTATTGAAATATTTCATGTAATAACACATTTACCAATAGATTTTAAACTAATAATTCCACTTTCCATAATTGTTATGGAGTCTCACAACAAAAAACGGAAAAGTTAAGGCTCTATTTCCATAATCGGGTCGTAGCGTGTCTGGCTCGCTTAACCATAACTAAGTAACTTGCAGTAAAGTATGTTTGTTAAATTATAACGTCGCTAATTTTTAGTGGTGGTAGGTCAACTGTAACAGTTGACGGAAGGAAGCCATTTGGGCGGTACTAACGTGGCGCTTATTGCTACAGTAAAACAATACTATGAGAACACTACCGTGTTCCGGTATGAACTGCACCGAAGCTAGCGTATTTATTTGTTAAACTAGAAACTACACGGATAATATACACGATAAACAATACAGATTACGTCGCGTTAAAGTCATTTAAATTATTTAAAACTATACCCGTGAGTACCCCTTTTAAGGGGGGGTTTGAATCGTCGGGTACATTTATAAATCGTTATAAATGATTGTGAAGTAATTAAACGCAATAAAATCCGAAAAAATGTACTTTTTAATCATTTAGTTAGTAGTTTCATTTCTAGACATTTATAGCACTTTTAATATATTTATGGTTAAATCGTATTTTGCTTAAAATCAATATTCTTATTATTCATTTCTAAATTTCTTACATTAAAAGTATTTTAATAAAATAAAATATAATATCGTTGCCTCATCTAAGCCCACATAATATGAAAAGTTAATTATGTGGTCCATTTATAATATCAATTCATTTCATGTCTCTTGGCCTGGTATTTTACGATACCTAAATGACCTACACTAATTTATTTAACAATTCCTACACCTGAACAACGTAAGTTTGTTAAGAGCATTGGTCCTATTGTAGCTGTATTCTATTTTTCTACACGCAATAGGGAATCAAAATTTAATATGGTAGCAATAAGGCTAGAATAACAGAGGACTTCGATCTTTACGAATAAATTAAATTGGATCGTCTATTATTATTTAACATTAAAATAACCGTATGTAACAAAACATTTTTTTTTATTTTTGTATGTGGGTCTCTCTGCCCTTGTTTCAGCTAATCTCAAGGCTGGTCTGATAATGACGAGAATTTCACGGTACCTGATGTGACATTGGGTATATTGGACTTCTTTTTTGAAAAAAAAAATCCTTGTCAGATTTTTTTCTATATACCACGCGGATGGAGCAACGGGCAACAGCCAGTAACTCAAAAGCTTACGGAAAAGCGAGATAGAAAAAAAATCTGAAATTAGTTACGTTAGCCCAGAGATTAAAATGGCTACGGTGGCCTTCAAAGCGAAAATCAGTAGTGTGTATACTTTACTGACTTGGCAGCAACAAATACCGTGGTTCTACTATTCCAGACGTACCAGTTTAAATTATTATTTAAAAGGAATTAAAAATAAAAATACAGTTATAAAAAAAGAGATATAAATGAGCTGTCATGGGACGCCTGGCAGATGTGAAACATCGTGTGTGTACAAGTAATATGCATAAAAGATAATTTTAATACAGGAATGAAATAATTAATTGAAGATAATATTGTTATAATTTATATAATTATTAATCTTAATTAAATTTATATAAGCCACGGCAAGCGTCGCCACGCCAACAATTCGGTTTACAAGTGAGCCTATAGATGTTTCACATCAAAAGGTCCATAAAAATATTGTTTTATCGATTTGGTTTCGCTATTATTTCTCGGGTCAAAGTCCTTCTAGTCCGAATCGCTGGCAGTTCCTTAGCAATTAAGTAATTACTTAAGGTATCTTGATATATTTTCCAACGAGCAGAATAATATTTGCAGCAAAAAATTACAAGCGACGGAAAGTAACGTATCAAGTGAATATGACGCTTAAAAAGACGTATAAAAGAAATTTATGACTCGTACAGCCACTTTTGCTACACATTAAGTAAGGGGTTCTATAAAGTCGAGAACGGTTTTCTACCTATACATATGAACGGTATTTGTTTAATGTTTTGTGTAATATAGAATAATTTTTGTGTAAATAGTTTTTGTGTAATACCACACCACTAACTAACCACAGCGGCTGACGATAATCAAAGTGGTAGGCCCCCTTTTTACAGGGGTGGTCTAGGGCGGTACAACCGCGGTGCCTAATTCTGCCTCAAAGCAGTATGTATTGAAAGCACCAACGTGTTTTGGTTCAAAGGGCATCGTAGCCAACATATTTACTTGGTAAACGAAAAGTAACATCCCATGTCTTACAGTAGGCAGCCCGTTGATGATACCACTGTTATTTCTAATGTCCACGGGCACTACTGACCACTTTCCATTCGGTGTCCTTGCTGCTAGTTTGTCATCGTAGGCAAATCACTTTGTTATATTAGTTTAAAGTATAAAGTTTTAGTGCATGTATTTCAATTACTTCGTAAAATAATATGTGTATCATATTCATTTTACATGACACGCATTAAGATGCAAGTCAGGCAAACAAATGGATGGACTGGCAGTGGTTTAATAACAAAGTTTTTTCTTGTTCTTGGTAAATGAACCGTAACATTTTTAAGGTTCACTGCGTATTTAAAATGGTATACTGTTTTTTGTTATGCTGTTTAGTGCATAATAAAATTAAAGGCAATAAAAATAACTGAATAAGGCGAAGTTCTTAATAGCAGGATAAAATATAAAGAAATAAATTGCCATACATTAAAAAGATTGAATTGAAATTATTGAAATTATTGAAAAAAATACGTTATTGACTTTTCGTTCAAACCATTTATAGGACAAACTATTACGATTTACAGTAATTGTTTTGGTAAAAATAACAAAATTATATTAATTGACAATTATGCATCTTAAGTATTTTTTTGTTACATTGCCGATAGTAATAGTTATTCATCAACATCAGCCTGTGTTAGTCCACTGCTGGACATAGGCCTCCCCTAATGCTCATCTTCTCCGTTTAATTTTCAGACAAATGGGTGTTCGGCCCAAATTGACCTAACCAACCAGAAAACAACGATAACACAATGTTGTTATCCCCGCGGGATTCACACCCACGACCTCGGGTTAATTAAGCAAGGGCCAATACCGCTAGGCCACGGAGGTCGCAGACTCTTTTATTTTAGTAATAATTTTAAACTTAAATTTATAATGACTTGAAAATGGCCTTTAAATTTAACTATTTTGACGTTTGTGATTTAATCTAATCTTAAATCTAAAATCCCTGCTGCGTGTAATACACTATAGGATATAAAAATTGAAACAAAAACAAAACTGACAGATAACCATCTTTGTTGACATCAAAAATTATGTATAGTTCAGTACAAATAATCCAATCATTGGTAAAACAACTATATAAGCCCCTATGTCTATATAAGCCCCTAAAAAGTAATATGTAATTTCTTCCAATAAAATAGGGGCAATGTATAATTATTTAAAAGTTTAGAAATATTGAATTATTTATTGGTTCAAGTCCCTCTATCACTTTATTGTAACACAATTTACCCTCAATAATGAAGCGGATTTAGCGTTGAGTTTGCTACTCAATGCATGTAACTGAAAAAGAGCTTTTAATATACCTGATTGCAATATTTAAAAGTGTTTGCATAAAAATGCTTATTCTGGGTTATTCCTAAAATATAGATATATGCTCTCGCGTGATTTATTGTAGGCCAATTTAAGGATTATGTGGAACATAGTTTAAGCCTATCTCTTAAGGTTTAACTAGTGTTAGCAATTTATTCGCACAACGTTGTGATTTTTTTCTTTTGTTCTATATGTTACACTTTGGTGTACTTATCACAAAGTTATTAAAAATGAATAAAAACCATACGCGAATTCAGTATGTCTTTTATTTGGGAAGTAAGTCCAAGAGATCAATGCAAACAGAATTATGACAGATTTTTTATTCATATATTAATTAAATTAATGTTCCAATATTTAAAAAAAAATAATTGGTCTCATTATAAGCTTAGTGCTAAAGCTTTCTGCTTTATGAGCACATGCTCATAAAGCAGAAATAAATCACCGTTTATTTTACGTTCACATCAAATAGATCCTGATACGCAGGTAAGCCTTTGAATAACTTGAACGCTTTCAATGAACGCTAATTCGGTTAATCTTTCTTTATTGAACACTGAGGTCTGAATAATTTGTACTAGAGGGAATTTACACCCAACGTTTAGAATGTGTGTTTTTATAGTTATTAGCGCCCCGCAAATAACTGTAAAGCTTATTGCATCGTGCAAATAAAACATCAGGTGCCATATAAATAAAGAATGGTAATGCTGAACTTGTTTCTTAACATTTTGTTAATTATTTTGTTATGGAACTTCAGAAAACACATAATAATTTTTAGGTGTTGTCATACAAAAGCTCAAATTTCACTTTACTTGCGTCTTTTCTTTCCCTCTGTGAATATCGGCGTTAATTGGCGGTAAGCGACTGTCTACTGTTCACGAAACCTTTTAACTTGTATAAAAGGTGTAAGGATGTAAAGATACACTACTTTTAAAGACAAGTTGAGAATGTGAAAGCGACTTTCAAAGAACCTTGCAACCTGCGCAAGTGGACGCCGTTGACCATATAATATATACTTACGTACATCAGAACATGTCAAGTATGCTCTATAATTGATATGATCTCAAGTACATAAGTATACCTTCCTGTAAGTGAGAGAGTCGTCATCATTGTACTTGTAACTACTTCTACTACTATTTTTCATTGTACATTTCTATTCCAGACGTTTCAGGCATACTGCAGCGGTTAAAATAATATTTTTTTTGGATTGGAGAAGATAAAATATGTGTACAAAAAAATAATCTTTGAAGGTGGTGGAAGGGCCCTTTTAAATTATTTACTGGGTAAACAAGACCTAACATTCTATGCCTCACGGTAGACAGCACGTTGGTGGGCGTCTATGGGCGTTGGTGACCACTTTTCATCAGGTGGCCCGATTGTTCGTCTGCCTTCGTTCGCAATTTAAAAAATATATAATTAACTTAGCTTCTAAAATTAATTGCAATAAATACTTGTTATTGCAATACAACTAAAAACTATTCCTTTGTGCATCTTTTGTGGTTAATCCTAAAGTGAGCTAATCCAGCGTTGACCCATCAACTATTCCTTATAACAGCTTATATAATGGACACCAGTTTAAGTGATTTTATATAATTTTATACATAAGTTTTCAATTATAAGAAACCTTACATTTAAATAATTGATTTAAACTTGACGTAAACTCAAAATAGCTTAAGTTTTAGGCGCAATATCGCTATAAAGTTCTGACTTAACGGATATCTTTATAATTATCGAAGTTTTGTACTCAAGCGGTGACATGTAACTGGATATAATACTTGACAAACTTTATGCTAAACTAATATGTGATCTGTAATAGTTACTTTATTCAGAAATATATGATGGCAGACAAAATTAAAACACACAGTTCATTTCTATCAGATTTTCTAGATAATTGAATTTGGTTTATATAATAAGACATTAAGGTACATTAACTATTTACCAGTGTATGGAACAGAATGAATAGTAAACAGGATTTTAACGAAGATAAATTAGAATTCCACCGAGTTTTGCCTAAAAAAGCTAAGAATTAAAGAAAAAAAACTAATACAATAAAAGTATACAATAATTTTGGGTGTGGACTATAACTTATTAAAGTTATAAATGAAAGGATTAAAATTTTGACTCACGAACTTGATTAATTTTAAAGTAAAAGATTTATAACATTTACTACATTTCAATTTAAGGTAATAAAACTTTATCCTAAATCATTTTAAATTTTCCTCGAGTATTTGCGTAAAGTCACGCGACGCGAATGGCCAACGCTCTGTTCTAATAGTTTTAAGTTTACCGCGAAAACCAACCGCATCAACGAAGACGCCTGCAGCTGTGCCACCATCAGACGAGGTATTTGTCCTTCCTTTTATTCCGGCTTAATAGCCACGTTTTCCGAGCCGGATTACGCAGATGGTCCTACAAACCACATCCTCACTTCTATTCCTTAAATAGGATCTACCGTATCGACACTCGAATTAGTTGGTCCAATCAAAATTGGCTGACGAAACTTGAGTGACCACGCGCCCGCGCAACCAGCACCTTTGTACCAAATCGGAGACTGAGTTTAAGTTAACAGTTGGATAAGCCCATGAACTTACCTGCCGTTCATTGTTTATTGACATTTTTTAGCAAAAGATTATTAGTGAAAAAAAAATATTAGATCATAATACATGCTTTTAAAAATTTTTCCCAATATATTTTTGATACACAGTTATCTCCTTGTCGAACCTCAATTAATAATCAAGTCTTGGATATTAAAAAAATATATGAAAAAGAAGAATAACAAGAATAGTTTATGTAGAAAAATACTTTTATTATAACGTTTTCAGAATTTACGAAGAGAAGATTGGTAATACAAGCAATTAAGATCTAAAACCTATGTGAAAACGAAATGGTAGCTAGATGAATTGATTTCAGAAATGAAGAATAGAAAAGATTTGGTTTTTGTATTGCAGTAAAAACTATGAGTCTGCAAGAGAAACAGTAAAACACTAAAATGGTTTTACACATTTTCACCGACATCCTAAAATAAGAAGGTACTCATTTGGAGTATAATATGTTCTTTTTTATGTAACGAAGTATAATAACCTCAAGTTCCTTCTAGCGTCGATTTAGATCATTCTATTTTAGATTGTAGGTATATGTGATCCCATTTTTTCTTTTTTGTGATTTGTAGTTTAATATTTACCTGAGAAATAAAAAATCACAAACCGTGTCCCAAAAATCACAACCTTTAGGCATATTTAAAAGATTCAAATAAAAAAAAATAGGTAAAATCCTAATGAAACTGAATACATTCACAAAAATCTTTACTGAATGTACATAAAACGTGCCATAACAAAAATATTACGAACCGAAAATGCGGTGGTAGAAATCGCAGGGCAGTTTAATCCACAGTTGTCATCCACGTTGTCATCCACTAATATTGCACAAAATGATTATTATATATTGAAGTCGGTGATAGTTTTTGTTAAAATGTTACTCTTTTAAACATTTTTATGTTTTCCAGTAAAACTACATCTACCATTTATTGGAAGAATTTCCGTCTTTCTTACGTTATTTACCGCTTGAGATTAGTGAAATTGCCATGATATTAATAAGCACCCAGTTAAGGCTGTAGCAAAAATACTTGTTTAATTTTTTTTATCGAAATTAAAATTAAATGAAAAGATTACTCATTTCAGTTATTAACTAAAATAATAACATGTTTGTAAAAAAACAAGAGGTAAAAACTACCAAAAAAAACTAAATTTAACATAGATATATGCTTCATGGAGTTAATTTTACATTTAGAAGTACAATTATGTAGAACATATTTTAAGTCTATATTTTACGGTTTCGGCAACGTCTGTAAGCTTAATTATAAGAGGTTATGATTTTGATCGGATTTTTTAATTTCTTTATATATTAATATTAATATATTTATAATATTTTTTAAATTTTTTTGACTAAATCCCTTGCTATGTGGAGTAAACCTATTAGAACAATACGAGATGGGGGGCAGGGAGCGTTGCCAGCGGCGCGTTCGTCACCGAATGATTTAACTGCACTCAGCTTGCCCCATCACATTCTGGTCGCCGTTAGCATGCTGAATCGAGAGCTGTCCAGGTAGGGCCGACGCTTCAGCACGATTAGGTAGATAGACACCATAGACGCTTCAAAGGATGATTTAATAGCTAGTTCAGCTCTATCTAAACTTTACTGATTAAAGCGTTAGTGCGGGAGTAGAAGTGGCGCAAGAAACTCCAGCAATGCTCCTATCTTATATGGTGTTAACCTACAGTGTCATAAAGCAAAATGGTGTGTAAGTTCGACCTCACCGGCGGGGCCGATTACATAAGTGTGTGAGTGTTTGTCCTTCACCCTAAGTGTAAGGTGTGTTTGGCTACTGCTTGGGTATCGCAACATATTATGCCTTAAAGGCGTTAATTAAATTCTTGTATCTCCCAAGAAATGAATGCCTACCCATAGCGTCGCCGGCGGCGGTGGCGACGCATCTGCTGCTTGCTTGAATTTGTTTAGATCAAAGAGATCTAGCAATTTTTAAAATGACGCGCAGTTATTGCCAGTGCTGCCATTGCTATGGCTAGCATGCTGGCTATTTAAGCCGGCGATGGAACGTTGTGCGCTCGGAGTGGGCTCCGGAGCTGGCTGTTGCCACGCGGGTTGGAATTGCCAAGCGTAGGAAGGACGGAGGGTGGGAGCGAGCTCTTAGAGTCTACAGTTTTACGGTTATATGCATATACCTCTTTAAAAAAATAATGAACAAATTTGGAGCGTTAGGAGTGGAGCAATGAGGTGAAATATGTATAAAAAAACATTTGTAACAAATACAATTGAGTACCTCCTTATTTTGGGAAGTCGTTCGCGTAATCGCGTATTCGAAAAATCGAAGTCTCTGCATTACCAAGAGAAAACGAAAGGAGCGGTGCTTCGGTTTCTGTATTAAAAGTAAAATTAAATTGTTCTGTATTAAATTGCAGAAGGCTGCTTGTATATCGTAATTCGTTTTTTTTGTATAATGTTGGGCACTCTTTTTCTGTTATTATAAGTTGTTAGTGCCAAAAAATAATTATATGGAAAAATTTAGATCAAAAGCGCTTTGAAGGCTATACTAAATCGGAGTTCGGAATCATACGGTATTGAAATATTTCTTGTATTAGAACATTTACAAATAGATTTTAAACTAATAAATCCACTTTCCATAATTGTTATGGGGTTTCACAACAAAAAACGGAAAAGTTAAAAACTCTATTTCCATAATCGGGTCGTAGCGTGTCTGGCTCTGCTTAACCATGACGTCGCTAATTTTTAATGGTGGTAGGTTAACTGTTACAGGAAGCTATTTGAGGCGGTACTAACGTGGCGCTTATTGCTACAGTAAAAACAGTACTGTGAAAACACTACCGTGTTCCGGTATGAACTGCACCGAAGCTAGCGTATTTATTTGTTAAACTAGAAACTACACGAGGTAATATACAAGATAAACAATACAGATTATATCGCGTTAAAGTCATTTAAATTATTTAAAACTATACCCGTGATACCCTTTCAAGGGGTTCGAATCGTCAGGTACATTTATAAGTCGTTATAAATGATTGTGATTTAATTAAACGCAATCAAAATCCGTAAAAATGTACTTTTAATCATTTAGTTAGTAGTTTCATTTTAGACATTTATAGCACTTTTAATATATTTATGGGTAAATTGTATTTTGCTTAAAATCAATATTCTTATTTATTCATTTCTAAATTTCTTACATTAAAAGTATGTTAATAAAATAAAATATTTGCCTTGTCTAAGCCCATTTAATAAGAAAAGAAATTACGAGGTCCATTTATAATATTAATTCATTTCATGTCTCATTGCTGAATTATACGATACCATGTAGACCTACACTAATTTATTTAACAATTCCTACACCTGAACAATGTAATTTTGTTAAGAGCATTGGTCCTATTGTAGCTGTATTCTACTGTTCTACACGCAATAGGGAACCAAAATTTAATATGTAGCAATAAGGATGGAATAACAGAGGCCTTCGAAATCGATCTTTACAAATAAATAAAATTGGATCGTCTATTATTATTTACCATCAAAATAACCGTATATATCAATACATTTTTAAAATTTTTGTATGTGTTCTGTCTGCCTTTGTTTTAGCTAATCTCAAGAGTGGCTGGTCTGATTACGAAAAGAATTTCAAGTAAAGGTACACTGCTGAATGACCGTGGTAAAATGGACTTCTTTTGAGAAAAATATCCTTGTCAGATTTTTTCTATATACCACGCGGATGGAGCAACGGCAACAGCCAGTAACTCAAAAGCTTAGGAAAAGGAGATAGAAAAAAATCTGAAATTAGTTACGTTAGCCCAGAGATTAAAATGGCTACGGTGGCCTTCAAAGCGAAAATCAGTAGTGTGTATACTTTACTGACTTAGCAGCAACAAATACTGTGTTCTACTATATTCCAGACGTACCAGTTTGAAATTATTATTTAAAAGAATTAAAATAATAAAATACAGTTATAAAAAAGAGATATAAATGAGCTGTCATGGGACGCCTGGCAGATGTGAAGCATCGTGGTTTACAAGTCATATGCATAAAAGATAATTTTTATTACAGGAATGAAACTAATTAATTGAAGATAATATTGTTATAAATTTATATAATTATTAATCTTAATAAAATTTATACGCAAGCGTCGCACGCCAACAATTAGGTTTACAAGTGAGCCATAGATATTTCATCAAAAGTCCATAAAAATATTGTTTTATCGATTTGGTTTCACTATTATTTCTGGGTCAAAGTCCTTCTAGTCCGAATCGCTGGCAGTTCCTTGGCAATTAATATACAGAATAATATTTGCAGCAAAAAATTACGAAGCGACAGGAAGTAACGTATCATGAATATGACGCTTAAAAAGACGTATAAAGAAATTTATGACTCGTACAGCCACTTTTACCACATTAAGTAAGGGTTTAATAAAGTCAGAACGGTTTTCACCATATGTATGAACGGTATAGTTTAATGTTTTGTGTAATGTAGAATAAGCTGTGGCTGTGACGATAATCAAAATTGTTGAAGGTGGTAGTCCCCTTTGTCAGGGATGGTCTAGGCAGGTATCCATGCCTCAATCCTGCCTCAAAGCAGTATTCTGGAAGCACTAACGTGTTTTGGTTCGAAGGGCATCTAGCAACAAATTTACTTGTAAACAAAAGTAACATCCCATGTCCACAGTAGGCAGCTTGATGATGACCACTGTTATTTCTAATGTCCACGGGCATGTCACTGACCACTTTCCATTCGGTATCCTTGCTAGTTTGTCATCGTAGCAAATCACTTTGTTATATTAGTTTTAAAGTATAAAGTTTTAGAGCATGCATTTAAATTACTTCGTAAATAATATGTATGCTATTCATTTTACATGACAACTATTAAGATAGCATCCTGTGTCAGGCTGTGAGGCAAACAAACGGATGGACTAGCAGTGGTTTAGTAACAAAAGTTTCGTGTTCTTGGTAAAGAAACCGTAACATTTTAAGTTCACTGCGTATTTAAAATGGTATACTGTTTTTGTTAGCTGTTTAGGCATAATAAAATTAAGCGATAAAAAACTGAATAAGGCAAGTTCTTTGTAGATAAAATGTAAAGAATAATTCTACACTAAAAAGATTGAATTATTGAAAATAAATTACTATTGACACTTCGTTCAAACCATTTATAGGACAAACTATTACGATGTACAGTAATTGTTTGCTAAAATAACAAAATTATAATAAAAGACAATTATGCATCTGAAGTATTTTTTTGTTACAATGCCGATAGTAACAGTTATTCATCATCATCAGCCTGTGTTAGTCTACTGCTGGACATAGCCTCCTATCTCATCTTCTCCGTTTAATTTTCAGACAAATGGGTGTTCGGCAAATTGACCTAACTAACCAGAAAACAACGATAACACAATGTTGTTATCCCTGGGATTCACACCCACGACCTCCGGTTTATTAAACAGGGCCAATACCGCTAGGCCACGGAGGTCGCAGACTCTTTTATTTTAATAATAATTTTAAACTTTAATTTATAATGACTTGAAAATGGCCTTTAAATTTAACTATTTTGACGTTTGTGATTTTATCTAATCTTAAATCTAAATCCCTGCTCGTGTGACACACTATAGGATAAAAATCTTTGTTGACATCATCAAAATTATGATAGTTCAGTACAAATAATCCAATCATAGGTAAAACAACTTTTATTGGTTCAAGTCCCTCTATCATTTTATTGTAACATAATTTACTCCTCAATAATGAAGCGGATTTAGCGTTGAGTTTGCAACTCAATGCATGTAACTGATGAAGAGCTTTTAATATACTTGATTGCAATATTTAAAAGTGTTTGCACAAAAATGCTTATTCTGGGTTATTCCTAAAACATGAGGTATATGCTCTCGCGTAGCTTATTGTAGGCCAATTTAAGGATTATGAGAACATAGTTTAAGCCTATCTCTTAAGGTTTAACTAGTGTTAGCAATTTATTCGTCCGACGTTGTGATTTTTTTCATTTGTTCTATATATGTTACACTTTGGTGTACTTATCACAAAGTTATTAAAATGAATAAAACCATACACATGAATTCAGTAGGTCTTTTATTTGGGAAGTAAGTCCAATGCAAACAGAATTATGACAGACTTTTTATTCATATATTAATATAAATAAAGATTCAATATTTTAAAAAAATAATTGGTCTCATTATTAGGTAAGTGATGTGCTCATAAAGCAGAAATAAATCACCGTTTATTTGACGTTGACATCAAATAGATCCTGATACGCAGGTAAGCCTTTGAATAACTTGAACGCTTTCAATGAACGCTAATTCGGTTAATCTTTCTTATTGAACTCGTGAGGTCTGAATAATTTATACTAGAGGGAATTTACACCCAACGTTTAGAATGTGTGTTTTTATAGTTATTAGCGCCCCGCAAATAACTGTAAAGCTTATTGCATCGTGCAAATAAAACATCAGGTGCCATATAAATAAAAGATGGTAATGCTGAACTTGTTCCTTAACATTTTGTTAATTATTTTGTTATGGAACTTCAGAAAACACTTAATAATTTTTAGTTCTTGTCATACAAAAGCTCAAATTTCACTTTACTTGCGTCTTTTCTTTCACTCTGTGAATATCGGCGTTAATTGGCGGTAAGCGACTGTCTACTGTTCACGAAACCTTTTAACTTGTATAAAAGGTGTAAGGATGTAAAGATACACTACTTTTAAAGACAAGTTGAGAATATGAAAGCGACTTTCAAAGAACCTTGCAACCTGGCAAGTGACACTGTTGACCTATATAATATATACTTACGTACATCAGAACATGTCAAGTATAATTGATATGATCTCAAGTACATAAGTATACCTTCCTCTAAGTGAGACATTGCACTAGTAACTACTTCTACTACTATTTTCATTGTACATTTCTATTCCAGACGTTTCAGGCATACTGCAGCGGTTAAAATAATATTTTTTTTGGATTGGAGAAGATAAAATATATGTACAAAACGTTATGAAAAAAAAATTCTTTGAAGGTGGTGGAAGGGCCCTTTTAAATTATTTACTGGGTAAACAAGGCTTACCATTCTATGCCTCACGGTAGACAGCACGTTGGTGGGCGTTTATGGGCGTTGGTGACCACTTTTCATCAGGTGGCCCGATTGTTAGTCTGCCTTCGTTCGCAATTCAAAAAATATATAATTAACTTAGCTTCTAAAATAAAATGCAATAAACATTGTAATTGCAATACAATTAAAAAACTATTCCTTTGTGCATCTTTTGTGGTTAATCCTAAAGTGTAGCATTCCCGGCGTTGACCCATCAACTATTCCTTATAACAGCTTATATAATGGACACCAATTAAGTAATTTTATATAATTTTATACATAAGTTTTCAATTATAAGAAACCTTACATTTAAATAATTGATTTAAACTTGACGTAAACTCAAAATAGCTTAAGTTTTACGGCGCAATATCGCTATAAAGTTCTGACTTAACGGAAATCTTTATAATTATCGAAGTTTTGTACTACAAGCGGTGACATGTAACTGAGATATAATACTTGACAAACTTTATGCTAAACTAATATGTGTGCACCTGTAATGATTTACTTTATTTAGAAATATATGATGGCAGACAAAATTAAAACACACAGTTCATTCCTATTATTCATTTAGTTTATGTAATAAGACATTAAGGTATACTAACTATCCACCAGTGTATGGAACAGTTTAAATAGTAAGCAGGATGTTAACGAAGATAAATTAGAAATCCACCGAGTTTTGCCTAAAAAAGCTTAGTATTAAAGAAAAAAACTAATACAATAAAACTATACAATAATTTTGGGAGTGGACAATAACTTATTAAAATTATAAATGAAATGATTAAAATTTTGACTCACGAACTTGATGAATTTTAAAGTAAAGGATATATTACATTTACTACATTTAAATTTTTGGTAATAAAAATATGATATCTTAAATCTATTGATAACAAAGTTCCATTTTAGTGGTATTCTAATTAAGAACAATTGACCATTTTAAATTTACCTCGAGTATTTGAGTAAAGTCACGCGACGCGAATGGCCAACGCTCCGTTCTAATAGTTTTAAGCTTACCGCGAAATCCAACCGCATCAACGAAGACGCCTGCAGCTGTGCCACTATCAGACGAGGTATTTGTCCTTCCTTTTATTGCATTTCCGGCTTCATAGCCACGTTTTCCGAGCCGGATTACGCACATGGTCCTACAAACCACATCCTCACTTCTGTTCCTTAAATAGGATCTACCATATCGACACTGGAATTAGTTGGTCCAATCAAAATTGGCTAACGAAACTTGAGTGACCCCGCAACCGCAACACCTTTGTATCAAATCGGAGACTGAGTTTAAGTTAACAGCTGGATAACCCCATGAAACTGCCTCCGTAGCCTAGTGGTATGGGCGTTTGCTTTAGAAACCGGAGGTCGTGGGTTCGAATCCTGCGGGGACTCAACAAATTTTCATTGTTGTCTCCTAGTTGGTTAGGAGCAATTTGGGCCGATCACCCAATTGTCTGAAAAGTAAGATGATCCATGCGTCGGTTGGGCATGTAAAAAGTCGGTCCACCCACCAACCCGCACTGGACCAGCGTGGTGGGTTACGGTCCAAAACCCTCTAATGGTGTATTAGGGGAGGCCTGTATCCAGCAGTGGACTATCACAGGCTGATGGTGATGATGATGAGTTATCTTCTGTGTCGAACCTCAATTAATAATCAAGTCTTAGATATTTAAAAAAAAATATATGAAAAGGAAGAATAACAAGAATAGTTTATGTAAAAAAATACTTTTATTATACACGTTTCTCAGAATTTACAAAGAGAAGATTGGTAATATGAGCAATTACGATCAAAAAACCTAGGTGAAAAAGAAATGGTAGCTAGACGAATAACTTTTCAGAAATGGAGTCAAAAAAGATTTGGTTTCTAAGATTTCTTTCTATTGCGTAGTAAGTAGAAAGTAAATACTCTGACTTTGCAAGAGAAATAAGTACAACACTAAAATGTTTTTTTTTTACATTTTCACCGACATCCTAAAAGAAGAAGGTACTCAATTTGGAGCATAATATGTTCCTTTTTTATGTAACGAGGTATAATAACCTCGAAATTCCGCTTCTAGCGCTCCGATTTAGATCATTCTTTTTTTAGATTGTAGGTATTATGTGATTCCATTTTTTTCTTTTTTTTTGTGATTTGTAGTTTAATATTTACCTGAGAAATAAAAAAAATGTCGCCTAAAATCAAAACCTTTAGACATATTTAAAAATTCAAATTAAAAAAATTAGTAAAAATCGTAATGAAACTGAATACATTCACAAAAATCTTCATTGAATGTACATAAAACGTGACATAACAAATATATTACAGACCGAAAATGCGGTGGTAGAAATCGCGGGGCAGTTTAATCCACAGTTGTTGCAGTTGTCATCCACTAATATTGCGCAAAATGATTATATACCGTTTGAAGTCGGTGATAGTTTTTGTTAAAATGTTACTGATATTTTTTGTTTTCCAGTAAAAATACATCTACTATTTATTCGAAGAATTTCTGTCTTTCTTACGTTATTTACCGGTTGAGATTAGTGTGAAATTGCCATGATATTAATAAGCACCCAGTTAAGGCTGTAGCAAAATACTTGTGTAATTTTTTTTTATCGAAATTAAAATTAAATGAAAAGATTACTCATTTCAGTTATTAACTAAAACAATAACATGTTTAAAAGTAATCGAGTATTAAATCCTATTTTTGAATCAATAAATTAATCCGGTTTTAATAATAAATCTATAAGTTGCATCTTTTAATGTAGTCATAATATTTTTTAAATAATAAACAGAGGCTTCTTTGAATATAGTTAAAGTAAGGTATTTTTTTTTCAATTGTTCAAAAGTAATTATAAAAGTAATCGATAGAAATACTTTAAGATTTAATAACTAAAACCAATTGGTCATAAAATATTTATTGCTTGTTTTATTTTACAGCACAAAATAAGGCAAAATAGACATTTATACCAAATGGTTAGTATCCTGCCAATAGATCTAGTTATTTGTAGAGTTAGTCGTAAAGAGTTTACTATAAGTGCAAATTGAAAGCTAAAGTCAAATAATTATAAATATACTTAGTTGATTCGGCGCGATTAAGCTACTGCAATTTCTTAAAAGTCTGTCAAGTAGCTTAAAAGTTAATCCGCTTATCACCTAGAGCTGAATTTTGTTTTATGATTGAACTTATTCCGGACAAATTAAATAATTTGCAAAAGACAACCACACTATAAAATAAATAGCAGTATATAGGAAACAAATTTAACTTTTTTAGATTGCCCTAAATTCGTTAGTTTAATAGGAATAATTACAAAATTGTTAAATTTGCATTTATGTTATTTTTATTTTATTACTTCTTTCTCTTCTACGAAATAAAGAAATTGATATAGTACCCCAAGATAAGGTCTCAGTAATAAAACGTTAGAGTGTTCTTTCAGATTGCATCTTACGTTTAATTTTGTTATAGTATTTATTCATAAAATGGAAAAATATTTCTAAAACATCAAAGCTTTGGTTGGGTTTTCCCAAAGTATTGTATAATTGTCAGTCAAAGTATTATCCAGTCATTTAAGCTTTGTTGTCCACATGTTTATAATGGGATGAAAAGAAATATAAGAGCTCATATTGACATTGTTTCCACCATGCGACTGTATTTTCATGAGAAAGATAAGGGAGAAAACATATTTACCAACTATGATTTAAATTCTCACATCATATGAGTGTTGCAGGCTTCTCTAGCTTGGAATAGCTTCCATGGCCAACTTTAGTCCTTGAGACCGTTAGATTCTTTTTCACTTTGATACCTACCTTGCCTACGTTGACAAAAGTAGCATCTATCATGGGAATGTGACTACTGGCTCCAATAACTGAAATTAAATATACTCTACAAAGTAACTTGTCACAAATACGTGTACAAATAAGAGCTATTAAGTTTGGCTTAAAAATTCTATAAAATACTGTTAGTGTCTGTTGATTACCTTTTTTGTGGTTATGTTATCAGTATGTCAAGGTTTTTTCTCTGAAGTATTTGATATTTAAGCATTTCTCTTTTTTCCTAATCTGGCTTCTATAAATATGAATACAGACACTATTTGTTTTCTCGAACGGCAAGAACGCTCGAGTGTAAGAGTAATATCAAGGCTGTTTAATAAAACGTGCCAGATATTGTTAGGGCTACCACGATTCCAAATTCATTGGGAGATTTTATATATACTTATATTTTTAATCCTCCCGTTTCGCAACAATAAGAATAATTATGTTCGTTTAAATCATTTAAATAACGTTAATTTTGAAGATCAACATTATCTTGTCGCAATCATAAGTGTAATAAGGATATGTTAACTGTAGCTATATAGTCCCCTGGGAAAAAAATCATTATAAAATCG
This sequence comes from Lamproptera curius, assembly GCA_029286875.1. NCBI lineage: Eukaryota > Metazoa > Arthropoda > Insecta > Lepidoptera > Papilionidae > Lamproptera > Lamproptera curius. The sequence continues at coordinate 187,712 of JAGSMT010000380.1, forward strand.
CATATAAAAGTATCTCCTGATTATCCCAAAGAAATACTAGAAAGGATTACAACATTTTTTTTTTTAAAGGGACTAAAAGTAAAATGCCCCAATTATTTTATTTTGTAATGTGCAGACGGTTAAATATTTTTTACAGAACCATGCATCCTGGTCAATGTCAACAACATGGTCCGTAATTCCACGCACCGCCAATTATACTCGCGTCCAATTTGATCGCCATCGGAACAAACGTTTTCCGACTACTTTAATGAAACTGGACCCACAACGAGTTAAATAAGTACTTCGTTAGATAAGCCGCTTGTTTGCTATTAAAACAGAAAACCATAGTCGAATAAACAATATTCAATATCCGATTCATTGTCAGTACTTGTTCGTTTTAAAAATTTTAGCTTAGTGGGACGCTGAAAAGGAGTAAATGCATAGATCGTGATTACCGCTAAATGTTTGAATAATCGTTTCATTGAAAACAAATTCGGCTAATCTTTGTAATTCAGCTAGTGTGAAGCGAGGTTATTAGCGCGTTCAAAAAAATTTAAAGTTCAATTTGGATACTAATAAAACGTATACCGTATTAACGATACGTATAAAGATAATAGAAACTGCCTCTGTAGCCAAGTGGTATGGGCGTGTGCTTTAGAAACCGGAGGTCGTGGGTTCGAATCCTGCGGGGACTCAGCAAATTTTCATTGTTGTTTCTAGTTGGTTAGGCAATTTGGGGCGATCACCCAATTGTCTGAAAAGTGAAGATGATCCATGCATCGGATGGGCATGTAAAGTCGGTCCACCACCAACCCGCATTGGACCAGCGTGGTGGACGGTCCAAAACTGCCTGACTCGATAGGGTGTATTAGGAGGCCTATGTCTAGCAGTGGACTATCACAGGCTGATGATGATAAAGAGAATACAGAGTTTGCGTTAAAAAAGATCCTTTGATGATATTGCTTTAGAAAAAAGACATGAAAACAAAAGGACAACTTCGTACACTACTTTCATGAACCAAGTAAAATCAATTTGAAAATTTTAATTGGAAACATATGCCCTAGAAGAAATATAACGGTAACAAGTGTTTCAGTTGACACGAGATCCTTTAACCCAGAGAGCTATAACATTGCTCTTCTTACTGCTTCAAGAACTATTTGCCTTTATTGAAAAAACTTTTACGGATTTCGTTGCGTTAATTCACGTTTAAATTCCTATTTTATTTTATATTTTATTTAATAATAAAACGCACATTACGGCTTTCAAGAGGAAATAAAATCTCGACAATGGGGTGGGAGAACTTATATTTCTTTACAATTTAACTGTAACTAAAATAGCTTCTAATTTTTTTTTGCAATAAATCATGGTATTGGTGTAGAGCTTCTTTGTATATCTACGATAGATACATTCTCGTTTTTAATTAGTCCTTATAACGGCTATATTACCGGTGGTAGGTGGTAGGTGGTAGTCCTTATAACGGCTATATTACCGGTGGTAGGTGTGTGGTAGTCCTTTAGGCTATATTACCGGTGGTAGGTGGTGGTAGAGCCTTATAACGGCTGTATTATGGTAGGTCCCTGTTTCAGGGGACCGTCCCGTGGATGACCACCGCGGTGCCTATTTCGCCGCGAAGTCACTAGGTGAGAACACTGCTGCGTTTTGGTTTGAAGGCACCGTGCCAGCGCTTTTACTGGGTCGAAACGAGACTTAACACCCTATGTCTCACGGCAGACAGCGCGTGGGCGATACCACTGGTATGTCAACGTCTGGGTGTCGGTGACCACTTCCCATCAGGTGGCCCGACTGCTCGTCTGCCTGCGTCATGCCATAAAAAAAAAATTAGAAATTTAGGATGAATATTTAGTAATAATAGTGGGTTGACTCTATTTTTTGTATAACTATAAACTGCGACAACAAAAGAACTTCAATAAACACTAACAGTGTTTAAGAATGGTGACAGCATCAACGAAATTATTGATTCAATAAATTAAGTTAATAAAGGTATGCGGTCGCAATATTGCTATAAAGTTTCAAATCAGAAATCTTCCTAATTTAATTTCTGCGTTGATAAGTATGTATTACAATGCAGAAATTTATATTATATAAGCAATTACAGTTTTCTAAATGAGATTTTTTTTAACGAGGTCGATTTTTGTATTTATATTTATTTAATTTCTGAAACTGAAATGTCTTTTATTATTATAAGAGTTTTAAAATGTTAATTTTAATTCTTAACTTTTATATACTTCGTACCGTCCATATTTATTAACACAGTGTCATAAAAGGAAACCTTTCTTTTCTTTTTTTTTTCATCCTTTTTATGTTAAATTTATAAGGAAAAGACCATTTGTTTTCGTTCAAATTTTCTTCTTGTATTGAAGCATTATACGCATTTATTAATAATTACGTATTATCTTACTGTATTTTATAATTATATGGGCATATTTCTATCGTTGTTTAAAATAACGTAACAAATATGCGATGCGTAAAATTTATTCAAGTTCAATTCAAATTCAAATATCTTTATTCAATATGAATGTTCACTCGCTTATTGATTCGGATTACTGGTTCGGAATAGGACGCCTCCGACCTGAGAAGAACCAGCGAAAAAACTCAGCGGGCCTATTTTGTCATCTTTTAAAATAAACAAATATATACATATAAATTTTCTTATGAGCTACATTCAGTACTATCATACGTATATTACACTTGAAAAAGCCTGACGAGCATTCCATTACCAGGCTGTGTTATCATTTATAAATTCATTTATGTCATAATAACCTTTAACATATAAACGTTCCTTTACTACTTTTTTAAATTTATTAACAGTTAAATTCTGAACGTTTACTGGGATTTGTTGTAAAGCTGTACATTGTCCCATAAAAGATTACTTATTCTTCGCAGTCTAGTTGCTTGAAGAATTAAATTATGATTGTTTCTAGTATTTATGTTATGTGCATCACAATGTCTGCGAAATTTATTTATATATTTTTTGCACATACATTAGGTTTTCGAACATGTATTGAGAAGTAACGGTTAGTATTTTAATCTCTGTGAACAATTTTCTTAGGGATTTTTTTATTTATTTTTACATTTTATGTACAAAAAACAGTACAATGGCGGACTTAATGCCGAGGCATTCTACCTATCAACCATTTAGGGGTGAAGAAAATTAAGTGGGTGCAAACTCAAGTTGAATCATACTTAAGACTTTGTTTTAAATGCAAATAAGTACAACATATTATGATAATACGTATATGTGTATATATATATATATATATTCTATAGTATATAAGTACATATTATACATACAATTATCTACACATATAATAAATAAATACATACATTCACATACTACGAATACACTAATAAATATCTAATCATAATTTCTGTCCGATACTATTCTAGTTGACTTAATAAGTATTCGAATTTTGTTTTTAAATTCTATGTGATTTTTTGCCAGTCTAATTTCCTGAGCTAACTCATCCCACAAATGAATCGATTGTTAGAGGAATGACGAATGAGTAAAGTCAGAACAGTGAATAGGACATTGAAGATAACGATTATTCAGGGCTTTTTGGGATTCTTTGGAGCCCAGGTTATAAAACCGCCGAAAGCTCGTTTTTGGAGGACAAAGATGGTATTAGATTCGCGCAATTCCCCACAGTAAATGCCTCAAGACATTACACTGTGGAAATAGCTAAAATATACTAACCGGCCGTCTCCACGTCAATTAATTGTCTGATTTTCTTGACGCAATACTGCGAGTTGAGTTTATTCACAGTCATTAATATGAGGTCCCAGTCAATCTGGTATCTATTGCTATTTCCAGAAACACGGTTGACTCAACAGCGTCTTAATACACACTTTATAATTAATATTGAAAATTGATTTTTAAAACATTTACTCAAAGGAAGAATTATGAAATTAATTTTATCAGGTTTCCTGTTAAAACACTTAGATTGAAATGGATTTTAATTCGGTTTTTAAACTTTACTTTTATCATTAAACTGTCATAAGCATAGCACTTAATATGTGAAACTATTAAACAAGCGGCGTAATCATTTAACAAACAAACTTCACTTTGAGTTGACAAAGTTATGTTTAAGCAAGCTAGGCACGCGACGATCCGAATATCGAATGGTGATTTACTAACAAAACTTGTATCGACTTTTTCAGAGCTGGTGAATCATTAAGTAAACAGGAGACAGTGAAAATGTAACAAAAAAATTGATAAACTTCAAACTAAGTTTAACTTTAACGATTTTGCGCATCAAATCATAATATCCCATATATTTTACAATTTAATGAAAACTTTTTGAAATTCTTATTCAAAAATCTTTATTTAAAATACAAGTTTACACTTGCTTATTGATTGTCAAACACTCTACCGCCGGTTTGAAATAGGACGCGTCAGACCTGAGAAAAACCGGTGAAAAAAAATCAGCGCGCTATTTTTATATACATCATCAGCCTGTAATAGTCCACTGCTGGACATTGGCCTCCCTAACGCACCCCTATCCATTAGGGTTTTGGACGTCTCCACCACGCTGGTCCAATGCGGGTTGGTGGTGGACCGACATTTTACATGCCATCCGACGCGGATCATCTTACTTTTCAGACAATTGGGTGATCAGGCAATTGCCCTAACAACAAAACAACAATGAAAATTTTTGAGTCCCGCAGGATTCGAACCACGACCTCCGGTTTCAGCTAAACGCCCATACCGCTAGGCTACGGAGGCGTCTTTATTTTTATTTCATCTTTTAAACCAAACAATTTAAAGGCATAACATATTATGAAAAATTGAAATAAAACCTTAAACGAGCATTTTATTTCTACGCTGTGTTACCATTTAAAAATTATTTATAATATAATAAATTTTTACACATAAACGTTTATTGGCGACGTTCTTAAATTTATTAATTGAACGTTTACCGTGATTTTCTAATAAAAGCGTATACATTGTCTGATATAAGACTTCCTTATTCTTTGATGTTGAAGAATCATGTTATGTTTGTTTCTTATATCAATGTCATGTGCAATACATAAGGAAATCATGTCAATGTAATCGCACATACAAAATTTATTAAGTTTTGTAATATGTATTAAAAATGAATGGTCAATATTCTTTTATTTCTGTAAACAATATTTTTAGCGATTACCTACTAGTAATAATGATTTCAAATTAGTGAGGATAATGCGGGCCAATCACGCGATTGCCTGAAAAGAAAGACGATACATGCTGCGGATAGGAATGTAAAATGTCGGTCCTGCAACTGATCTTCCCCCGGTCGTGACGGTTAACCATTTCATCGTTTTCGCGTAACTTGTACACTGACATTGTCCTGCGTAGTTGGTTGATCTCTAATAAGGACAGCTGTAGTCAAGATCCGTTTTGCAATTATTATTATTATATGAAACTTTCTCGAAACGCCGTTATAATAGATTAAAATAAAAATATCATATTGCAACGATATTCGGTTTAATAACAACATGAAAATAGGGTAAGTTAAAATTACACATATAAAGAAAAAGAGAATTGCGTAGGCCGCCCAACATAAATGAACGCTACGAGGAAGCTATCGATGATCTCTTCTTCGGTAGTAGGTTGCTGATGCTGGTGTAAGGTGGTGTGAAGGTAGAGTTGGCGCCCATGATGACTGTAGCAATTGCTAGGTAAAAAATGAAATTAAAATTTTATCGTTTTTACTTATAATATCAACATAATAATTTAATCATTAATAAAGTTACTCTAATAAATCTGTTTGTCTTGCTTGTCAATTTTGACGTGTAATATACGATGTGTCATCGGTGGGATACACTTCAAGTCTACTTATATTTATATATAGATAAAGATCTACATCTATTTTATATTTTCTTAAAACGGAAGTGTAAATTCTTAAATAAAATATAGTGACTGATAATCATTCAACGATACATGAAGACATAAAATGTTAAATTTTGTAATAATAATAAATGTGGTCTTATTTTAATTCTACTCGTCTATAATTGCTATCAAGACAATATCTGCAACAAATGTTGCAATAACGTGATTTCATAATTGAAGTCGAGGTGGTATAAATAGGTAGTATTGATTAACTAACAAAATGGATAACATAAAGACTAAGAGTTTGTTTGAAAGCTGTATTGAAGCCAAAACGAAAATTGAATTAAATGGATGTTTTTATCGCAACCCATGGAGCGAATTTTTTTCTCGCCTTGACACTCTAAGAAATGAAAACAAAACTTTGGCTAAATAAAAGCCGAAATAAGGAAGCAACCACAAAAAGAAATCAGCCAGTCATAGACTTGGTAATATAATAACGAAAAACTCATGTAAATGAAAAAAATATATCATCATCATCAGTCCACTGCTGGCCATAGGCCTCCCCTAATACACCTCCATCCAGTAGGATCGGCCCAAATTGCCCTAACCAACTAGGAAACAACAATGAAAATTGGTTGAGACCCCGCAGGATTCGAACCCACGACCTCTAGTTTCTAAGGCACACTATACCGCTAGGCTACGGAGGCAGTTAAAAAAATAGGCATCTTTTTAAGAATACACCGTGGGCCTCATACTTGTTGTCATAGTCTTAAAAATAACATATTGTAATTAATAAATATTCATTTAAATGTGGTCCATATTTATTAACAAAATTTTGTTACAATTTACATGTCGTATAAAATATTTAGCTATAAGTTTATACAATATTTGTACACAAACATCCGTACATATAAACTTCCGCGTTTGTAACATGGGGCACTAACTCGAAGAGAACAAACAAATTTAACTAATTACAGCTTACGTTACAGGCTTTTAGATGGTACGGGTAAACTCTTAAACTACCACTTGTTCCTCGTTTGTAGGTACTGAGTTTTGAAACAATATAATATGTTTAAAAATAATTATTCACGCGAACAAGCTAATCTAAAAATTTGTTTAAATGTAAACTAAAATATGTTTTCAAACTAGAATTAACAATAGTTCAGCCAATTTAGACTTGAAATAAATGTAAATGCAAACCCGCAGTCATCATACATCTAGCGTTCGTAGTGATGAGTTGTCAGCTAAATGTCAATACTGTGTGACAGTCGTATTATAATGCATCATTATATACAGCGTAGGAGGATTTTTAACATTTACTGGTTTCAGTTACGTGTAGAAAAACTTGATATCGCTTATATTGCGCTAAATGGTTATGGACTTTTCGAAGCGGTCATCTTATTTGCTTATTTAAGAATTGATTTTGGACCTCTAGACCAATGTCCTTTGCTTATAAATCAAAATACCTTTATAGATCAAAATGCCCTTTATGAGATGTTATTTAAATCACTCTGAATTGATTGAAATTTAATCTTTTTTTTTGGGAAATCGATCAAAAATAGCAAGTAAACGCCTTTGTCTAATTCCTTACTACAATTCTTCACCCAATGCGTAGCCAGTCATGTTCCGGACACATCTTAATTGGATATGTCACTTCCCGTATTACCTACATATGCTACGTACGAAGTGGCTGATATGTTAACCTATTGCGATTAATTTTCATTTTATTTTCTGTTTCATGTTTCTACTAGAGGACGTTCTAATTTAAGAAAATAAAAGATATTAATTATGTACTTGTTAAATAATACAGATTGAATCAAAATAAAATAAGAATTCTAAATTTTAAAACAAGATATATAAAACTTCTAGGAGTATCAAAAACGTGCTTGGCTTGGTTAAAGTAGAAATCTAAGTAAAATGAAATTATTTGTATATATTTGGTAACTTGAGTTAAATACGCCCTAAGTTTAAGTAAGTACACGACATTATTGCTGTGTCAATATGTATAAAAAGAAATTATTGAAAGTAAAAAAGAATCTAAGTTGTGGAATATATGTAAAGCATCTTGAGCTCCATAAAGATAGTTAATGCAATTTAATTATTTAGACTGTGCGCCCTATATTACATATTTACCTTCAAGCCAACTATTTTAAACCCTGAACATAATGCAGCATAAATGTATACACCTCCGTGAAATTGACTCCCTCGGTAAGCTGCCAAATGAAAACGTGAGTTTTTTGTGTAGAAAAAAAAATTATTTCCTCTCCCGACTTTATAATATTCAACGGCATATGTAACATAATATAACTGGGGGGTTCTGTTCATGAAAAGGACATCAACATCAACATCAGCCTGTATTAGTCAACTGCTGGACATAGGCCTTCCCTAATGCACGATTTCTCCGTTAGGTGGTTTGGACTGTATCCCACCACGCTGGTCCAATGCGGGTTGGTGGTTTTTTCCATGCCATCCGACGCATGGATTATCTTACTTTTTAGACAGTGGGTGATCGGCCCAAGTTGGGTGCTCTGAACTTTCAATCTGTAAAAAATGTCACATTAAAAAACTTACGGCACCAACTACCATTTATAACTGGATCTTCCCTATCACTGGGCTTAGATCTTAAAAAGATCATTGTTTATAATCTTAAATGGCTTAAGCTTTTTAGTATAGTACGGATGTTTTTTATAGAAAAGTGAGCTGAAGAACATGCTGTTATTAGACGCGTCCTATCTTGGGTCAGTTTTTCGTTTTATTTGCCTTAAAGTTAAATGACTTTATAATGCCCTGATTAATCAGGCCTGATTAGTCTTACGATACGATTAACAATAATGAAATACAAGATCCAATCTGTCACGCTGACTAAAATAAAAATGTCCTTCATTTATTATAAATGTTATGAATTAGTAAATCCCGTGATCCCATAATGGTTGCATAGCTTTCTTCTACCGATAATTAGAGCGCAAAATTTACCTGAATATTCCTCTTTCTTTTCAATGTCTTGAAAGTAAAATGAGAAATCTTAGCTCATCTGTTCATCATCATCATCAGCCTGTGATAGTCCACTGCTGGACGCCGAGCTCTATATTATAATATATAGCTCATCTGTTTTCTTACTTTAAAATACAAATTCAATGTAGTAAAATTTTGTTGATTACGAAAGGAGATTAATTCTTATATTATTATAGCGTATTTATTAATTTTATTAGGCAGTATTGTGTGATACCATTTTGTCTAATCATTCACTAAACTTATAATATTACTATTCACATAAAAAAATACACATTTAATTTCAAACAAAGAGAAGACTAACATTTTAAATTTATTAAAATAATGGCATTAAGTGTTTATTAGTACTATTTTTGCATAAAGAATAAGTAAAAATATATTAAAAATAACCTTTCTCATACATTTTTAGGTCCGACGTTGCTGAAAGTGCATGGAACATTCTGGTTTGTTTTGTATACCTATCTAATAAAATTATTCTATTAGCTTCATCATCAATAAATCATCTGTATCAGTCCACATCTACGGACATAGGCCTCCCTATTTTTGCCACCACTTTCGATCTTGACTGTTCTCATCCAGCCACGGCCACTTGAATGTCTTCACTACATATTGCCGCAGGGCGTCCTCCACTACATTTGCCGAGCCTCGGTATCCCTCTAGAACTTTCCGACTCCAGCGATCGCGGCTTTCGCAGCTGGCCCTGCCGCCCGCACTAATCCAGTGGGGCTATATCTCTGGTTCTCCGACGGATCATCATTTTCTGGGGCAGTGCGGCGATACTCGAGCATAGCCTTCTCCATAGCTCGCTTCGAGCGACTTTAAATTCATGGACATTTTTGTTTTTTGCACATACAGTAAATTTCCAGCGAAAGCAACGACGCGCATTGGGTTTGCTATAAGTCGACTGACATAGCGATTGACATCAATAAAGAAACGCTGGACGTATAATATATTCTCTATCATTGGGTTGCACATTTTCTGTTTAACTTATTAGTTTAAAGATAACCTTGTTGACACCAAATAACTTTAACAAATTACATTGTTGCCGGCTTACAGGAACTACAAACAAGGTACAAATTGTGAGTTAACATTACCTGTACCCTCTGAATGACTGTAATATGCCACGTAAGCTGTAATTAAGTTAAATTTGTTGTTTGTACTCTTCGATTTTATTGCCCCCATATAACAAAGTTACCAGTACTAAAGTTTACGATAATACAGATGTTTGTTAACTAATAAAGTTAATAGTTTAATATGCAAAACACTAAAATAACCTATAGGCTACAGTATAAAGAAAAATTTTGTGGACCTACCGCTTTTCTCATTGCTATCTGACGCCTGGACCTCATGCGCTTCTGAAACTATATAATAGGCCAAAATCAGCAGAGTTGCTGCTCCTTCTAATATTTTAAATACTCGTAAGTAATTTTGCACATGTTACTATGTACGTCAAAGAACTTCGAATCTTTATATATGGGCTGTGTAATAGAAGGATAAATTCATCACAAATTTGCGACTAAAAAGTAACATTGACAACAGAATCCAGTAGTGCACTCCTTGCCCTAAGGCATGATATGTTAACAAACTAAGCAATAAAGCTAAAAACACAATGTTTGCCGCTACTGATTTGCAGCATATAGTTTTTCCAGTAGTATATGATAAACCTCGTGATAATATTACAATGCATAACTGCGGAGTGCAATCTGGCATTGGTGTGTTCATTGTAAACTATTTCCTAAATGTAATGTATAGCATAAACCCTGAATCTTTAAGTTTAAGTACTTACAATTTCATGACATAAGTTGAGAATTGACTCCGTTGAGTCAGTATTGCTTATGGTGACTGCTTTTAGCTGTTGGTATGATAAGATGGATTGTTTTCTTTTGCGTTGCAATACATTACATTAACTTTTTTGACAACCTTGATGCGCCAAGCTTTTCGTATATATCTCATGTAATTTATATGTGAGGATGACTAATAAAATGTTTAGCAGTAAAAAATAAAATATTAGTTAGATGCTGGGACCCTGACTTGTATTAAATACATGAGCATATCAAACATTATCAATGCAGCTATATCCGCCTTTACAGTTATAAGTCCGATTAGCTAAAGTATCCCATGAATAAACTCATCTGCCCAATGCAAATAGCGTGTTATCGTTTCGTTTCGCTAATAAACATTAAGCATTTATGTACAATAATTCAGGTTTTAAACATCAACTTTATTGTGTTACAGTCTGTGATGTTAATGGTTGTTAGTCGCCGTCGGAGGACCCAAAAAACTCAAAAATTGTGGATATAATTTAATTAAAATAAAATATGAAAAAGTACAATTTAACTTATGCTAAAGCTAAGCCTAGTCTGACTCCTTTCGATGCGAGAAATGGAATGACCGACTACATTGAAATTATCGTAATATAGTAATTCCACACCGTGGAAATTTCCAGTAAGTGCAGCGTCGGATGGCGCTGGCCTCCTTCCGTTCATCCGAAACCATTCCCGTTGATGAAGCATGTTGCCTCGTGTCGCTCGTTTGACGCCGTCGAAACCGTTCCCGTTGATGAGCATATTTTGCCTCGTGTCGACTCGTTTGACGCAGCATATTCGTACCGTGTGAATCGATGTTGCGTGATGGGTGACGCTGCATAATTTACGGTACTAAGGAGCTTGGCGCCACCTTTCCCCCTGAGAACAGCAACTGCTTACAGGGCGCGAGATGAAGGAATGCTGTCTTATGTAGTCAGGTTTTGCAGGCTGCGAATAGACGTCCTCTCCAAGGCTGGCCTCGAGGGGCTCTTTAGAGCATCGCAACATCCCAATGTCTTAGTGTTGCTACGATCAGGATTATGAGTAAGCTTATGGACACAATAACATACAATGGTATCGTCGTATGGTATAGGAAATTCGACAGTTGTTCACGACTTGTAGAGCCGGTTGTGCCAGGATGTGATGTTGAGTTTCCTATACGCAACCTCTTGGATCGGTGATTTCAGGTGAACATGAGAAGATGTGCTAACGTAGCTCGTTGTGTCATCTGGTATTCCCATGATCTTCAAAGGCGTTCCTTCAACTTGTTCATTGCTGTTGGTGATGGTAAATTCCGCCGTATGTAGGTAACAGTTAGCAGGATGGTGACCAGGTAGGTACCGATGACGTTGTTGTAGTCCTCACGTGAGCATTGCATACGTATCTTCGTCATAGTAAAGGAATGATATGACGTAATGCTTCTGATCGAGTTCACTCAAGGCGATCCTTGATGAGTTACGGTGGTCATCTCGCAGCTTCCGCCAGATTGATTTAATTATGAGCGTGGGTACAGTCCGCTTGATGCCGAGTTGATGGTCCATCTGTCTCACTGGAAGGTACCAGTTACCGTGCTTCGGGCATTCAACCTCCATATACCTGTATCCTGTTTGTTGCTATCAATGAATGAGAGGGATGAGGAGGGCCTGCCAGTATTTATTGAGACGACGGACAGTTTACATATAAAGTCAGCGAACGTGCCGCCGGAAAATATGGTATTTTAAAATTATATATTCTGTCTCCCGAAAAATAATAATACTTACAAAGCGTGCCGTAATATTCTCTTAGTTCAAAGTCTAACATATGTTACTTTATGTAAGCCAATTCTAATTTCTTAACCATGTAACCTAAAACCTCAATACTTATAATAGAATGATGTGTGCTTGATGCACGAGCCGGCATAAAATATTCTCTATTCTTGTTAACTCAGCTAATATATCATACTTTTCTGTAATTATACTTAGCTGTTGAGCAAATCTCATGTATTTATAAGACTTGAATCCCGTTGAGCTTGGGTATTTAGGATGCGAGTTTAATTTTGGATTGATTTTCTACTAATTTAGTTATAATTTTCGAATGCTAGGCCATCCATTCGGTGTTTAGACTGCGTGCATTTACTTGATTGGCGTTTTATTGTCATTATTCTGAAGAATTTTGATAGCATTGTCATATCGTACTGCATCTGAATAATCCAGGTTGCCGTGATAGTCTTAATTAATGAGCCTAAACCATCAATGAGACCTCTTTTTTGTTCGCATTGGTTCTAATGTTTTTAAATAATTATAACTTTATTTAATTTGGACGATAAATATTCTATTTGGAGTTCATATAGCATGCACGTGTGATTATGCCACAACTGACTTTTGAAATCCGATAATTGGTTATGTAAGGCTTTATCGCGTATATCTTTAAGTTCAATGCCTGTAAAAAATGCATAGGCCAGGCTGATAATTAGCCTGGTTGCTCCTAGTCAAAGGAAGCATCCGGGAGCTGCATCACCGAGACTCTCAAGCGTTATCCCTTGATTGATATCCAGGCCGTTATCGAACAGGCAATCAGGACCAGTAGCACCCTGCAACAATTGAGCTTTTGAGGGACTCGTTTTAATCGATTTTCGCTACGGGGCCACGTTTTTTGGATAACATAAATATGTATAGAGTAGATTCACCAGAACTTTATCCTGATGACTATCTCCAGCGCTAATTTTTGACGGTTTGCCAAAGGATTTGCTGATAAAGACGCGCGTCGAGTTGGTATTCGATTTCTGGTTCGCGGTCCTTATTTAAATTTTCTATGATATTGGTGCGATTAATAACGATGACTCATTAGTATTGTATATAATTTTCATACTATCTCAATGGTGCTGCATGTGTTGCATTAAATGCTTAGACATATCAATATCAAAGGATCGCGCCGGATCAAAGTGGCCGGTTATTATATCCGAACGGTCTACACTTGGTAAACGAGTGGATCGAACTATTGCAGCTTCAGATTCCGTATGGGGACTAGATTGGAAATATCTTGATCTTTGTGAGTTAATTTTGGGATACGAAGATGTTCCAGCAATGTAGGTGAAACCTCGATCCCGTTATCGTTTGGACCATCATGGCAAAAATTTTATGATGGTTATTTTATGCGGAAGTTACGAATTCGCTAAACAACTGGTTCGTAAATTCAGTGCCGTTATCTGATACTATTGTTAGCATTAAGCCGTGATGCATTACCACCAAAATTTAGAAATGGGCTTGCAGGTACTGATTGCTGTACCGTCGCGAAATGTGGTATCTTGAGCATCACGCCCAGAGAATACGATCGACAATAGTTAAATGTTCTCATTTTGAATTGAAAGCAGATCCATAACGAACAATTTCCGAATGGTTTCATAGCCGGGGGCTATGTTGAACTGTTGTCCTAATGGGATTACAGGTATATTTTGCTTGACCGCACACCATTTCCAACTATTAATAAATTTTGTGATATCGTCCTTCATCTTGGGCCAATATCGACAAGGATAACGCGAGGTAACATTCGTTTATTCCGCGGTGGTTGATTTTACCCTCATGGTAATGCTTTATTGTTTCTTGTTGCCTGAAATTATTCTTTTATATTTTTCACTTCAATTTTGATGTACCAGAATTCATAGCGGAGTTTTTAAACTTATTTGAATAATAGGTATGATATCGTAAAATGCAAGCGGTGGATTAATAAAGCAACGCAGTTTTACTTTTGGATTAACATATTCTTCAATTACATTCCCACCACATCTGATTCAAAGTTGGACTTGGACACCTGTACGGATGTCTAAGTATGCGTATCGAAGGGTTTAGAAGCCGTCAGTTATTTTGATCGCCGACAACTGTAAGCCATATCTGCCTATGAAATTTATTTAATGGTTCGGCAACGATTGGGACTTCTAAAATTGGATTTTTCTAGAAACTGGTATGAGCCGAGGGCTGTAGACGGAATTTTCCCCAGAAGGTGACATTCTGACGGGTTTGCAACGCTGACCGTTCTTCGTTATTAATTTGGATGCGAGACCAGCGTCTGCATTACAATTACTACTACCTTTTATATACTACAGAAAACCATGTTCGAGTTTAAGTTTCCAACGAGTTAAACGAGAGTTAGGCTCCTTTAGGTTCATAACCACTGGAGTGGTTTATGGTCCGTTACGATTTTAAATTTTCGTCCAGAAATAAATAAGTTCGGAAATATTTAGTCGCCCATACGATAGCAAGAAGTTCCTTTTCGATAGTACTATGGTTAATTTCGCTATCGTTCAGTACGCGACGCGTAGCATACGGGCTTATCCGCACCTAGAAGACGCCTTGATAATACTGCGCCTATTGCTACGTAGATGCGTCAGTTGTAAGGATGAAATCTTTAGAAAATCTGGGTATTGAAGAATTGGGTCATTAATTAGGAGCTGCTTGCATTTTCAAAACAACATGTATACTCGGCGTTAATTACGGATTTTCTTACCTTTCAACAAACATTGCGTTAGGGTTTGGTAACATTGTGCGAAATCGGAATAAATTTTCTGTAATAACCTACTAAACCGAGAAACTGTTTATTTCTTTGGGTGTAGTAGGTAGCGGATAACTTTTGATTGCGAAATCTTATCCGAGTTGGGTTTGATACCATACACTAATTATATGCCCAAGATAGAGCCCGTTTCAAGTTTCGAAATTCAGGCTATCCATTTTGTATCTTAAAGTTAGAATCTCTTAGCTTTTGGAACACCTTCTCCAGTTAACCATATGTTCCTGAAGTACTGAAAACTACAATATCATCTAAATAAACTGAACAAATGATGTTTT
This sequence comes from Lamproptera curius, assembly GCA_029286875.1. Classification (NCBI taxonomy): domain Eukaryota; kingdom Metazoa; phylum Arthropoda; class Insecta; order Lepidoptera; family Papilionidae; genus Lamproptera; species Lamproptera curius. Next base: position 203,152 of record JAGSMT010000380.1, read on the forward strand.
GTGGGTCTTTGAGAACCATTGTCCATTACGCTGAAAAGGTGGACGGAGAGTTTTAATCCGATGGCATGCGTAAAAACTCGCCGAGCATTCTCGACGTGAATGCTGTCTTGGGTATGTCGTCGAAGTTCATCTCAACCTGATAAGACATAGCTAGGTCCAAAGTCGAAAATACTGACGTTATAAGTTATCTAGGACCGTTTATGTTGGGTATCGGATACTTATCGTCATAAGTTTCTCGTTTGGTTTGCGGAAATCTGCTGACGACACGCCATTCTAGTTTACCGGATGCGTCGGATTTTGGAACCACCCATATAGGTGGCTCACGCGGATTCGATGGTCGGATAATGCCTTGATTCAGCATCTCTTATCGATTTACTTCATCTCTATGTATATGGGTACCGATAACTTTTGTGTATACCAAAGTATCTCATCAGTTGTCTTAATGCTATGCTTAATTTTGTTAGTGAGTTAACTTTCACCATCGATATAGAATACATCAGCATAATTTTTATAACCGCTCTAAGTTGGCGCGCTCCTCTACATTCAAATGATCCGTGCGTAAGCGAAGATAGGACATCAGCCGCGCGCACGACAGAGGTCTGACGGGATTTAGGCGATGAACGTTATGGTTCGAAAGCGGGTGGTTGGTCTAGGGAGAATATTAAATCGTGCTGCGTCGGGTTGATAATTTCTAAAAATCCACTTGATTATTGCATACGGTGGTCAGACACTCCCTTATAATACAATTGAGAAATAGTTTGTTCGTTAATTAAACATTCACGTCATGTAAATTTATCGAATTCTAACTATTTTAGATGAGTTGGCCAGGATAATTTCTTCGTATTACCAATTCACGTTGCATGAGTTATACATTAAATAGAATTAATCGGTACGTGTGATAAGCACTTTGTCGCTTTAAGTCGATTTGGCGCAAAATTTTCTAATAAATCCAACCCGATAAGGCCGTCGGAAATAATTTATGAAATTTATAAATATATAATTTATGTCGTCCGTTTTCATTGAACTCTGGGAAACAAGGAATATTAATAGAATAATTATTCCTTGGTGGCATGAACATTGGTTACTTCGAACAGGTCAAAATTAAGCGGCAAATTTGGTGAACATTTCGATAACGCCAGAACAGATAAATGATTGGTTTGCGCCTGTATCTATAAGTAGTTTAACGAGTGGATCAAAATTTGAATGTATGGAAGCTGTCTGAGTTTGCAAATTCAGATTTCTTTAAGTTGTTCGGGTGTACGATTCGAAAATTCTGCTCCTCGAACTACTAGAGGGCTGAGGTTCACTCGAGGATTACCTGAAGGGGCACTCGTCAATCACGTCATAACCGGGCTCGATATAGTTACTCGAGTTGCACAATCCATAAAAATCACTTCCTGTGGGATAAACATTGTAAGGATCACACAAATAATAACCATGGGGTCGTACATGCAATAATCAGGGTAATAGAAATCACTATAGTTATCAACTTCATTAATATTCATTTCTTTCGTTTAAAATAGTTGGTTAGAAGGCGGGGGATTGCCATATTTGTGCCAATCATGACCGGTAAAGTTGGTTACCACAGGCCTTTCTCCAGGTAACGTAGTAGCTGAAAAACACCACTCATAGAGCATTGTGATTTTGTAGTATATACCTAGGGGGCAATTTGGAATTTGTTTTTGGCACGCATTATAGTTAGGCGTTGGCACACGGAACATTTGTTTGCGTGCGCGTGAAATATTGGTCTAGATGGCGGGGCTGCTGGAGTTAAACTACGTCTGTTGAGGGGCTGCCAATTGGGTGGTGTGGTGGTCGAGCAACGAGATTGAATGGTTTAAACGCGGGTAAGATATTAGGAACTGGCACTTGTTTGGAGTGATTGAAACGCATGACCTTGCCGAAATTGAATCATTACGGTTTTGTAAGTACATAACTGTTCAATTCCTCTTACGAACTCTAAGGCTTTTCCAACTATCTGGACGCATACATCTGATACAGGCTCTTTTAAGCCTCACTTACAAATGCCTGCATTGTTAACTTTTTACAAAGTACGTTTAGCTTCAATGGTATCGACACTCTCATATGAGCTGACGTATGTCATAGTAATTACTAGATAAATTTAAACATTTATCGTAAAATTCTTGCGGCGAACTATTCCCTGCATGTAACATAAGGTCGTTATAAAGCGGTCTCATCTGGTCCGAAAATTATTAATTAGAGTATTCTTTATTACTATCAACTTTTAGAAATGCCGACACGATTATCCAATTACGTGACGTGAATTTTATTAAGTACCGTTGCAGGCATAACTTAGCTGGCTCATTGCCGGGTTGCAGCTAAATGTTCACTGCTGTTTGGTCACATAAATTGGATAAATCAGGTAATATATGCACGAGTTCCATCAAATCGGGTACCAGGCGTAGGGCTTTAAAATTGCGTCTACGTCAGCCATCTCGAGGACTGATTTAATATCGAGTCTAACGAAGGTCTACGGTCTTATCTAAATCACTAATATCTCTATAATATCAAGTTGAGCCTACAGATTTGTGCATTTCTGCAGGCCGCTGGGAGGTAGTGTACCAGGATGAAAAATCTTGGAAACTAAAAGGACACTTATAAGGATATTGAGAGCAACACAAGGATAATCTTAAAGTGTACTCACATGGTTCATTCTGTGGTTCTTCGGGATCGGTGCCAGTTTTTTCCTCCAACTTTGGGACTCCAGGTTCCAGGATACCGGGCGCGTTGATATCTATTCTAGATCTAAAGCTACCCTGGGTATCCTACCGACTGCGCCAGGCCTGGTGATCGCCGTCGGAGGACCCAAAAAAACAAAAAGGTGTTATTGGATATAAGTTTAATTAAAATAAAATATGAAAAGTACAATTTAACTTATGCACAAAGCTAAGCCTAGTCTGACCTTTCGATGCGAAATGGAATGGCCGACTACATTGAAATATCCGTAATATATTAATTCACACCGATGAAATTTCGGTAAAGGTGCAGCGTCCGGATGGCAGCAGCCTCCGGCTTTGGGTTCGTGAAACCGTTCCCGTTGATGAAGCATATTTGCCTCGTGTCGACTCGTTTTGACGCCGTCGAAATAATTTCCGTTGATGAAGCATATTTGCCTCGTGTCGACTCGTTTGACGCAGCATAACCGTACCGTGTGAATCGATGTTGCAATGAATAGATGACGCTGCATAGTTGCAATTTGCTAGGGCTTGTACATATAACAAAGTCACTTACCAACAGCTATATATTATCTGTATAGTGAGTATAATGATGAAAAAAAATGTTACTAGAAACAAGGTTTTAAGGAGGGACTCTAAAATTATTTTATTTTGCCGGTTCCAGAAGGAGGTACTCAATTTGAAGCGTATGTTTTTTAATGAATATTTTACCTAAATGATCTGTTCTGGCGCTCGATTTTCTGTCTTTTTAAATGATAGATAATAGTATAGACAATTTCAACGCCAAAGCGGAGTACGGGTATGCGGCGATCGATCGATGCTGGGATCATATTGCTACCGGGACAAAGGAATCATATGGAATTTGTTTTATTTCATCGTTACTCCATCATATTAAAGTAGTTTTGTATGTATCTAATCAACAGTGTTGCCACAAAAGCTGTGGGTGTTGTGGTTTCACTAAAACAGCAGGACATATGCAAACTTCTTGAAATGTTGCTTACTTGAATTCACGAATGTCCCTAGTTAAACCTTGCCAAAATCCTTGCATTTATTCTTTATCACTAACGGCTCTTGAGTTGAAAAGGACTTTTTAAATATTTAGTTTTAGAGTGTCGTTTAGAGAAATTGGTAACACTTGACACAAACACCACAAATTGGATTCACCATGGGCTCGCTATAGAATACGCTCAGAAGGTGCATAGTATTTTTACCAGTATGTGAATATATTTACTACCTCCCCTAAAAGATTTCGCTTTACTGTATTAATAGAGGCTCAGTAATTGCAGATTAGCCCAGCTGTGGATAAGCTAACAAGAGAAACCTGGCCGGCTGAGAATTTGACCGGCCGTAGAAGGCTGCTGAATGCTGGCTGAATGTTATGCCTAGGTACATCGAGGATAGGTGCCATCGGTCCTTTGCAACCAAAAGGTGATCAGAGAAAGAAAATATTGGTATTCCATGAGCCGATCCTCTACTCTCACGCAAATCGGCTGGACCGCACCAATGATGTGGAGTGCCAGTTCAGGATGTGATCCTTCTGCGATTTTAGAATGTGTTAAGGTAAACCAAAATAAATTGTTATAATAAAAGTAGGTCCTAAACTTTTGACCAAAAATGGAGTCCGAGCGCTCTATTGATTTTTAAAAAATTGGCCCAATCGTAATTGTTTCAAACACCAATTTAAAAAACAAATTTAGTTTTTTTTTTTAGTGAATTGAAAAACAAAAATAGATCTTTTTCATTCGTTTTCTATTTTTTATTATTAATGTTAATGCCAGAATTTTGCTTTAAGTTATATATAAGAGTTCCCAGAAACCACTTCCCCCGATATGGTGGGACACTTTTGACGACTTCCAAAAAGAAGGAGGTCTGAATTCGGAGCGTAGTTTTTTTTTTGTTACCTGTTATCGTTCGAGGTCCATTTGTTCATTTCTTTTTAAATGATAGAAAAGCAACTTTCAAAAAAAAGAAAAACAACACTAATTTAATGTACTTGAGAACAATAAAACATGGTTTAAGATAAAATGAAAAAAATTAAGCGTTAAACCGGCCGGACGAGAAGATTTCAAGGAAGGTTTTCAAACTAACGAAAGTTATAATTTATGCTTAAAAGGGACTCAAATGTGGAAAATTTTAACGGGAGTTTTTAAACAACTTCTATTATAAAAGATTACGGGAAAAGTTTTACATGATAATATTTTTGGGAATTTATTAGTTAAATTTTATAAAATATGAGTGTATTAATTATTGTAAGAGTAATGGTTTTAAAAATTTGGAAACAAAAAACATACAGAAAAACCAGTTGTTGAAAATTAAAAACTATATTTTATCTTTTATTTTTTAAAGGGAGACACCCATTTAAATTTTTTGAAAGGTCTTTTGCACCTGAATAGACCAATATTTTAGTTGTTTATAGTAAATTTTTGGAATAACGCTAACGTTGTGGTAGAGTTTCAAAAAGTTGGAAAATAACAAGATAAACTCCTTACTAGCTTTTTGAAACTTATTTTGTTTAGTGGTCAAATGTACATTTTTATGAAATGTTAAATTTTAAAGTGGTTATAATTTAGCCTAAATGGTCAAAAAACAGAGCTTTGCAGTTGAAATATTTAAAAGGACAATTGCTTGGGTTCTAATAATTGGATTCGCTGGGTTCCTAACAACGCGCGGCATAGGTCCAAAAGCATTTTGAGGCTTGAGAAGCATCACAGGATGTTTTAGGCATTTTCTGTGATCTAAAAAGGTTTTTAAAGGTTGTGTCGCCAGAGACTCTGGACACGAAACCACATAGTATGAAAATACCATTTCAACCTTCGCTTTTAAATTTGGTCCCGAATCGAGGGTTGACTTACCATTTGATAAATAATAGGAAGAGATAGTTTTTTGGATATACCTACCGATTTTAAAATTAAACGACCGTCAAAATGACATTAAATAATACTTCTAGAGTAGCGAATTTTTAGTTAATAATATTAAACCAAAGAAAACAAAAGTATTCGATTTATACCCCTAATTGAAGATGGAAATTTGAAGTGGTTATAAATGGGGAGGCAGACGTAGGAATCAATTATTTTGGAATAACAGAACAAAACTGGGGCCAATTTAATAGGTTTAAAAGTAAACTGTCTGCACAGCAGAAAAGAATGATTATTAAGTGTGGGAGAACCCTGTTTGTATATTTTAGCTGTTTTATAGTATTTGTCTTAAGGATTTAATGTGGGGAAATGCCACACCTTCGACCTTTGTCCTCCAAAAGCCAAACCTGGGTCAGTCTATAACCTAGCCCCAAAATCATTAAGAAAGTTGTTCACTGAAATAAAATAAGACCTTTTCTCAAACTGGGCGTCCTTTTCTGAACCGGTAGTGTTTGTAACAATAAGCAATTGAAACCCTTATATTGAATAAAGATGTTTGAATTTTAATTTGATTTTGACTTATATTCAAGGTCTAAAATAATATGTAAGAAGCATGAAAAGGTTTTTCCTTTTATGAAGCTTAAATTTTTGCTACAACTTGGGGAATATGGCTAATTTTACAACAATTAGTAAAATGTTTCGACTGCCTCCGTAGCCTAGTGGTATGGGCGTGTGTTTAGAAACCGGAGGTCATGGGGTTCAATTTGCGGACTCAAAAATTTTCATTGTTGTTTCTGTTAGTTAGGGCAATTGGGCCGATCACCCATGTCTGAAATAAGATGATCCATGCGTCGGATGGGCATGTAAAAGTCGCTCCACCCACCAACCCGCATTGGACCAGCGTGGTGGGATATGGTCCAAAAACCGCCTAATGGATAGGGATGTATTAGGGGAGGCCTATGTCCAGCAGTGGACTATCACAGGCTGATGATGATGATTCGTTTGTCGTTTTAATAGATTCTCAATGTTACTCAACACCAGAAAATTAAAAAGCATTTTATTTTCTTAAATCTATTACCCGGGCGTGATCCGAGTCTGCTCAAAAGTTTTTAGCCATAAAATACCAAGCTGGTTATATAAAATGTTTTAGAATTTTATTTATTAAACGAATAACCTACGAAACTACTTCTTGACGTTCTTTTAATAAAGCAAAACTGAAAAATGTATGAGGTTTTTATTTATATTTTCGCATTTATATTATTAGTATGGATAACTTATATTATAAATGCGGAACTCTGTCTGTCTGGCAGTCTAAAGCATTGAAACGATTTCGATTAACTTTTGTAATATTTCGCAAAAAAATTTGCCATTTGAAGCATCCAAAAAAGCACCCTCCGAGTCTGACGAAAAGTTTCGCCTTTTAACTTCATTATAGCTTTTAAAATACTCTTTTATTACTCTTCATGCTCTGTTTTTTTAATCATTAAAATCCTTAAGTTAATCTTGAATTTTATGTATTGAAATAATTATTGTAAGATTTTTGTAGAGTACAATATTATTTTTTGTTTTAGATGAAGCAAAACAGGAAAGGTTTTAGAATTGTATACATATAAACTAACAAAAGGCATTATTTATTTTCATCTGCATTCTTTAATAACTGATTTTATTATTAATGTCGATAAGAATATGAAATCTCAAAGAGAGGTAAAATAATTTAAGGATTCTGATAATTACAGATGAAGATGACTTTTCGAAAGAGTTACAATTTACTTAACTAATCGTATATTGATTCAAGAATTCAATCACAAATCGTAAACATACCCAACTACCTCAGCCAAAGGGTGGCGTGTGCTTTAGAAAACGGAGGTCGGGTTGACCCGGGACTCAACAGATTTTAATTGTTGTTATTAGTTGGTTTTGTCCAATTGTCGAAAATTAAGACCATTCGTCAGGGCATGTAAAAGTCGGTCCACCCACCAACCCGCATTGGATCCTAATAGAGAGGCATGCAGAGGAAGCCAATATCCAACAGTGGACTAACACGGCGATGAGGAACGAAACATACCAAAAGCTTCCATCCTGTGAATATAGGGATATTCCGAGGAACGTGTAAATGTCTTATTACTTTTGTAATATTTTGAATTAGACATAACACTACTTAAAAATAGCATTCTTATGAAGCAAGAATACTTGCTTTAAATCTGCTTTAAACCCCCGAGCTTTGTCCATTATCAAATTGTTATCCACGCAATCTGGTATTGATTTAAACTGCATCTTTATTGGAAAGAGATAGCTCTTAGGTAATTACAATTTATTACCGATATTCGTTATACACCATCTGACCCATGTCTTCTTACCATTAAATTGTGCTTTTGATTGATTTTGTTATCTTGGATGGTTAATTTAAGCTACTTACATTTATTTAACAAAACAATTTAAATAATAACCTGTGTTTGTTTCAATGATTGTTTTCACGACACTTTAAATATAATTTAATAAAAAATTCTCGTATAAAAAAGGACACGGGACGTGATACGCGAAGCCTGCCTAATAATAAAACAATATTATAAGTTTTGTTTATTTTCTGTTGCAAATTTTTCTCTTACTATTTGATTTCGAATCGATTACTATATCAAATATTATAATTTCTTGAGGCACAATCAAGATATACTTTAACCCAACGTACGTTTACACACACACGTACATAAACATGATTACACTATGTGTTGCAGTCAACAACAAGTTTAACTTTTAATTTAAGTTAAAAATAAATTACCTTTTAATCTTGCAAAAGAAAACATAAAATAAATTACCAAGAACTCAAAAACAATAGTATTATAAAAACAAAAAGAAAACACAATTAATCATAACCAATTACGCTTAAAGTACAAATAAATTTGAGAAAATTTATGAAATTAAAGATAAAAATAAAGAAACATACTATAGTAATTATAAAATTAAAGCAAATTAAACCAAGTAATAACAATAAGCAGTTTACAAAACGATTTGACAAAGCTTGGTAAGTGAGCAACTTTTATGTCGATTACATGTTGTACGATACATAGTCTTGGTATTGGATACAAATAATTTAATGCTCATAATGGTTTAAAAAGCAATCAGTTGCAACAGTTTTTGCGTAGAGCTTAAGCTTCCTTGATTAGCAAAGACTTATTTATTGCATTACAATTGAAAATGGCTGTTCTCCACTTGAAATGTAAAAGAGAAATGCAGCTTTTAAAATTTTCAACCAACTTCGGTTTTTCAGTACCTTTTTTCTTTGTTTAGTATGTTTTTATATCCCCGTATAGTAATTTTTTTATACTTATAAATTTCAACACAACAAGAATTTGCCAGTAAAGCTCTAACGACAAACTTTATGTTTGTAATCTGTTTATGATGGAACTTGTTTCAAGTTTCCTGTTCTTCCCTTTTCATCAGCATTGTATATAGATGACCCATATTCTAGGCATAAATCAACCCGAACGTAAAGTTTCCATAACCTTTCCAAGTCTTATCTTCACGTGCCGCGTGAACGCTCATAGTCTTCAGTTTGAAGCGTTTATATAAACGCTGGGAATGTAATGGAATTACAAACCACAAGATACAACATCACTTCTTATCCGTTTAATTCAACGCTAATAAACTTCAGTTTGAAGCGTTAATATAAACGCTGAAAGTATAATGAAACTACAAACCGCAAGGTAAAACATCACTCCTTATCCGTTCATTGAACGCTCATAATCTTCAATTTGAAACCTTCACGTGCAATACTAACTTTGGTGACTGGTCTGAAAATGCTTACTTTCAAATCTGATAAAGAAAATATCAAATTCCGTTGGTCATTACTGAAACTGAATATTTCCTAGATACTAAAGTTTCAGCTCTAAAAATACCATTCTTTATTTTTAAGACAGTCTTTGAATGTTTTTTCGGTTCTACTAGCTACATGGCCAGCCCATAGCCACTTCAGCTTACTAATTATGCGAGCTATGTGGGTTACTATCGTTCGTATCGTTACTAGATAACGTGGCAGGAGCATTGCGTACTAGAAAAATTAAGTCCTAAGAAGAACGTAGGTTTTATAATTTATAAGAACTAACATTGATAAACCAACACACGTAAACATAATGTCTCGTAATGAGCTATTCTTAGCAACGTATTTGCTAAGAATAGCTCATTACATTTAACTAGAAAAGTTAGGAGAATTTTACTATAACCTACATTGTTTTATCTGTTTGTTTTTTAAAACTGAAATCGATAAACGATTATAAATATAAGCCTCGTTTAAACGGAACACAATACAAATACAAATATTGAATCCAAACACCATTATAAGTTAAATAAAAAGTGATGAGTTGGATTATTAAAACGGAAATAGCATAAAACGTTTAAATATGAATGGTATATACCAAGTACTTATATAGTTGGAATAGTCTGACTGTAATAATAATAGCTAGAATAAACAAAATAGAACTTTCTGAGTTCGTAAACAAAGTTGTAGTTGATGTCAAATTCAATTGGCACCAAAAAGTCGAGCACTTGAAAAATTATTGTCGAATATCGATAATAAGGTTTTTGTTTTTGTACTATATGTGCACGTAACGTTTTTTTTAATTCAGCTACACTATAAAGCTATCAAGAAGCTTTGCGAAACTATTAATGAAATATAGCAACTTTCCCTTTGGCTAACTTAAGTTGGCCAAAGGCTCGAAGCAAACTTAAATGTGCATCAGCCCGTGATAGTCCACTGCTTTAATAATTATTACCTGCAATCCCGTTTTATTTCAAGCTATTAAAGTGATTGTTTTAAATCATCATCAGCCCGTGTCAGTCCACTGCTGGACATAGGCCTCTTAATAAGGCCATAGGTTTATTTTGGACCGTACCCTATGACGCTGTTCCAATGCGGGCTAGTGGGTGGACCGACTTTTGTACATACCCATTCGACATATGGATATGTATGGATCATATTTAAAAACAAAATTAGAGTCGCATAAAACGTACCATAAAACATTAAAAAATCTCGTTACACAATCAATTTACTTTGAAAAGAGAGCTAACTTTAACCAAAATATAAATAAAAACTTAAATACCTCGAGAAATCTTTGGAAGAATTTAAAAAAGGTTGTGCTTCCACCGCATACCGACAATTACCTCCCACCGTCATTTACAGATCCAAATTTAATAAACTGTCATTTTTTTAATGTGCCGGGAAATTATTACACATCCGCTTCTAACCACTAAGGTTAGAAGCGGATGTTATTTTACTAATAATCGCCATAATCGCGACCACACGTTTACCTTAGAAAATACTAACGAAGCCGAAATTATGAAAATAATTAATAAATTGCAATCAAATTTCATAGGTATCGACGGAATTAGTTTAGAAATGCTTTGCCTAACCCTTAACCTTACTTTTATTACAAATGCCTCTATATCAATGTCGAAATACCCAGATATATGGAAAACGGCAATTGTAATGCCTTTACCAAAACTAATAATCCCACCTCAGTAAAAGATCTTCGGCCAGTAAGTATATTGCCTTGTATGTCAAAAGTAATAGAAAAGGTGATATTGAGACAACTTACCGAATTTCTTGAAAAAAAGAAAATTCTGTCTCAATTTCAATCAGGCTTTCGCAGAGGTCACGGCACCACCTCAGCCCTTCTAGATGGGACAGACAACATTTTGGCGGCACAGGACGCGGGAATGTGTTCATTCGATTGTATTTATATTCCATCGTTGTTAGCAAAAATGGCGAACATTACGGTTTTGATGAAAAGGCCATCAAATGGTTCGAGAGTTATTTAACTCACCGCAGTCAATTCGTTGAAATAAAAAGGTAGTAATGGTCAAAAGTTCGTTCAACGCAGACTTATTCCTCAGTAGAGGAACCCTCTCAGGTTCTATTATTTCCCCATTACTATTTATCATATACACCACTGACATCATACATAGTATAAAACACTGTAATTACCACATGTACGCCGATGATCTACAAATATATATCTCTTTTAGAGCAAGCGATCATAGCTTAGCAGTAAGCAAGCTGAACTCGGACCTCGAACGTATCAAGGATTGGATTTGGATTGATGTTAAAAACACATTAAAAAAAAGTCAAAGGAGTTCTTTTGAATAAACAAAAAGATACATAACATCGTGCTGCTTGATATAAATTAATCTGTTCTTATTTCTAGCTCTTCTTTATTTCGTATTTCTAGATCACATGAATAGTTAAGTTTAAGTTTAAGAAAAGTTATTAATTACTTCAACTTGCAATTCCATAAAGTTAACTGTGGAGAGAATAATATGTATAAAATATAGGGCAGTTTTAGGTTAATTAGGTATAAGTAGGTGCCAGCAGAATACCAGCGTTGGCCTTAGCCTACATAATGCTGAGTTGGAACCTTATCGATCCAGCATCGTTATATACGTCAACGAGAACAAGAAGGGTCCACGAAGTTAAAGTTCTTTGTGTTGTTGTGTTCTTTGATGTTATATTATTATTAAATAGTGTTTTTATTGTAAAATATCGTTTTCATGTTCTCTTTTTTATACTATGTTATAATAAGTAGGTTTAACCCTAGATAGCCCTTGTTCTGTACTTTTTAAGTTGTTTGTTTGTTAATTAGTTAGTTATTGTGTATTTGTTTGTTAATTAATGTGCTGGATTGATTAATTGAGTTATTATTATCATTATATTACTTTTTAGACAATTAGTGGTTGGCCTAAATTGTCCTAACCAACCAGAAAACAACGATAACTAAGTTGTTTACCCGTGGGATTTGAACCCACGACCTGCGATCTCTAAAGCAAGGGCTAATACGGCTAGATCACGGTGGCGTGTCAATTTTTCTCTGTTATTAAAGTAATTTGAAGTAAATACTAACAACTTTATTTAACTTAAGTAATCACTGAAAAGACTGAGTCACGGAAAAGTGAAGTGAATAATGTATCCATTCGGCTTCTGCTTCTGCAATGCAACACTATAAAGATATTTCTTGTGTCTACTTCTTTCCACAAGGACGAGCCCGACGAGAGAGGGACTCGAGTATATTAGATTTTAGGTGTGCTACCGTGGAGCCAGCCAGCATCTCTCGCTTTAATTAAAGAATGGGCCATATTTCTTAGTAAAATTAAAGTTCATCCTTAAAATGTACACTATGCCAAGTATAAACAAACAATTTAAGATGTTTGTTACCAATACCGTCACATAATGTAACACTTAATATTTTTTGAGTACGAGCAACTCCCTTAAAGAATATCAATTTATTTTATTTATTCTAATTGCAGCTTAAACTATATATTAACAAGATATAGGCCTAGAGTTTAACAATAAAATGAATACCAAATGCATTTGTATACGTACAATGAAATCAATGAATATTAAAATATACTCAAGTGATTAAAATACTGATATTTTAGAAACGCATACAGTTTAATATCAAACACACAGCTTTACTCTTTAATTTATTTTTTATTTATCTATTTGTTACAGCGACAAAACAAGCAAAACGGTCACCTAGTAGTAAGTTTGCCCTTAAAAATACAGCGTTTGACCATAGTAGTCCGCTAGACACCCTGAGACATAGGATCTTTAAACCGGAACTAAGTAGCGTTTGAAACTGCTGCTTTATATGTTTGGTGGTACGTCTCTGGATAGCCTCCTGGTACCCACAATAAATAGTGTATGGAAAGAAATTAGCTTTGATTGAAATAGGCAAGATTTAGCAAATCTAAATTAAATGATAGGGTTCTTCATTCTATATCTAATCAAAAAGATCTTTTAAATCGACGGAGTCATTCAGCCCATTCAGGTTTCTGTCTTTTTAGCGTTTATTTACGCCAACCTCAGTTTGGGTATACCCGCATACCCGTTAGTAAAACGTTATCAGTATTTAAAAGCCGAAGCTAAAAATTTATTATTAAAATTTATTTTAAGCGCGTCAAGTCAACCCTGACACTTGCAAAATTTATAAATTACATATAAATTGTTAATATTATTTATAAACAATAGGAGATTATTTTATTTGTCTGTAATTCTTTATATAATATAAACTTGTTAATAATATAAAATGTTAATGTTGTATATTTAAAATCTTAATTCGTCGTAAAATTCGACGAGGAATAAACACTAAATTAGACGCTAAGCTCGGATTCTTTTATAAATTAGCAAATTAGAGATGTCGCTTTTATCACTTTATCTGCTTATCAGCTTGAGCTACAGTTTCGTTTAACAGTTGGGTGACTTTTTAGTATAATTAGTTTAATCTAAATTGTTCAGGACAAATTTAAAAATGCGTTAAAGACTAAAATATATATCAATATCAGATACAAATGCGAATTATTCTCAATTGATCACTAGTGTTCTATGTACGTACATAAAACAATACCTTCCTTCCCCATTTTAACAACTGATTCTAATGCTATAAAAGTCAGCAAATTACACATGGTCGCTCAACTATGTCTTTTAAAGTAACACCTTTTTTTCTCTTGATAGGCAGGATTTCTTATATTCTTGTTTTGTTAGGTGATAAAAAAAACCTTGTACATAACAGCAACTCTTTGTTAAGTCCGAATGAATGAATGAAATGGGCTTTTTATTGTGTATGTAAATGCTTTTATATCGTCTGACATAATGCCTGCAGTAGAGGTACAAGTTATAACCCCACAAACAAAAATTTATTCGGCGTCAAATCTAGGTGGTTAGCTGCCATAAAACCGCAACGGATGGGTCGAAGCATCGATCGATTGGTGATAATTTGTTAATATAAAGCATAATATATCGTTAACTTATGTACACTTTCTGCTTATCAACATTAGCTTATAATTAAATTTATCATTACTAGAAACTTCTGCTACTGCTTTTATTTTACCATTATCTGTATTTTACCAACCGATTCTATATTATAGTGGACCACAGCTCTTAGGCCTTATGTGTGTTTCCTAAACGTTTGTAGTACTACGATACATAAACTTAATATCTGGTTTAAAAACAAATAACAAAATTGTTACTCTAGCTTCGATACTTAATATTCAACCTGTCTTCAAAACATAAATAATAAAAAAGTATCATTGAATGAAAATTATCCTAATCCCTATGGTGACAAACTTAGAACGGCACTGTTTGGTTCCTCGTCAATGATCGTCCTCGAAGGGTTAATAATGGGATTATCATAATATTGTTAGACAAGTTTTCAATCGTCAAACTGGTATATTAATCTTTGTCAGTGTTTTGATGATGTGTGGGCCTTTTAAATTTATTTTTTTAAATATATTGTTATGAGAAATTATTTTATCTGGTATTAACGAATAAACTACTTGACCGATTAAAAATTATCTTTAATTTTTTTCATTGTCACTGATCAACATAAAGCTTCATTTATTAATATACTTATACAACAGGTGACGAGACAGACTAGATTTAAATTAGCTACAACGTTTTTACAAGACGACGGTATTGACCAGTACATTGAAATATTTAATATATGATTGTTCGTTGCTTTCAATCCTAAAATAATTAAACACGATTAATTGTTTAATTGTTTGATATAATTATTTTCTTATTTACGCGATTATTAACATATCAATCCACTAATTTACGGATTTTTCGCGCTTAAATAATATTCCCGACGTTCGGATTCTTTCAGCATCCATGATCACGGGCAGACTAGTTGAGCATGTGTCTAGAGTTTTCATGTCGATACCGTCAGAGTTTTATTTAAAATTGACATATCGTTCGTTTTCAATTAATTTCAAAAATTAAACGCAGAGTATAAAACTGAATTTGAAATTATAATTTCAAAAATTAAACGCAGAGTATAAAAACTTTTGTGAAACCAACATTAAAATTAAGAAAACGAACGATATGTCAATTTTAAATAAAAACTCTGAGCGTTATTCGAAACATAAGAACAGACATATACCAACTTAGTCTGCCCGTGATCATGGATGCTGGAAAGAATCCGAAACGTCGGAAATAAATATATTTTTAAGTAACGAGAAAAATCCGTAAATTAGTGATTTAATTGTTTGATATACATGATTAATTTCTATTTTGATGAAAATGTGTTAAAGTTTAACATTAACATATACATGTACCACAAGAAAGCATGACGAGAATTCCATTAATTGTCAGTGTCGCTCCAAACACAACGCTCGGGATTTGCAAATTGGCGTTGAGATAGATTAGCTTTTTTATAAGTTCTACACTTGACACGTCTCGTTTTAATATATATCACAGAAACAAGATATAGAGAAGATTATGGTTGGAGATAAAATCTTTGCTTGTTATAATTTACAATTATTTAGACGAATCTTAATTTATTAAAATTAATGCATGTGGTAAAAAAGACACATAATCCTTTCTTAAATAACATGAGAACTGCTAAGAGAAAGATGATACAATAGTGTTTAAATTAAATTTAATAAAAATTAAGTTAGTAAATATTAATAAAAAATTATTGTGCTGTATTGTTCACATCATCAGCCTGTGATAGTCCAATGTTGGACATAGGCCTCCCCTAATACACCCCTATCCATCAAGGAGTTTGGACCGTATCCCATCACGCTGGTCCAATGCGGGTTCGTGGGTGGACTGACTTTTTACACGCCCATCCGACGCATGGATCATCTTACTTTTCAGACAAATGGGTGATCGGCCCAAATTGCCCTAACCAGTTAGAAAACAACAATGAAAATTTGTTTGTTCGCGAAATAAAACTTTCTAATTGTGGTTGTACTAATAATCCTTCAACTTTTTTTTACAAAAAATTAAAGCCTTTAAATTATTCTTAAACTTTTAGTTTTAATTAAATTAAGTTAACTTAAATTGTTTATCAATCAACGTGTATATCATGACAGACTTTGAATTTTGACATAGTTTAAACATGAGGAGAACACTAGAAATTGGTTTACGTCCGCTAAAACAAGAAATATCTTTAAAATAAAATTAAAACCCTTTGAAAGATAAGATTTCTCAATTATTTTCTATTATTGCTCCTGAAATAAAAATGAATATTAGAAATTAAAATCGAAGGATGTTATATGGTATAGAAATACATACGGTAACAACCTAATATCTTTCTACAATAAATTACTTGTCATTATACTAGACCATTAGCGGTATATATTACGTTAGTCATTTGTAATAGTCAGAGAGTGGTTAATGTGTTTGCTCCGGTATCATTAGGTGAAGAATAAAAAAAAATGGACTGCTACTGTAATATTCATTATAATGATACTGGAAAGAGTCGAAAACAACGGGAATAAAAAAATATACTCAATGCAAAGAGTACGTGACTGCCTCCGTAGCCTAGTGGTATAGCGTGTGCTTTAGAATGTGGAGGTCGTGGGTTCGAATCCTGCGGACTCAACAAATTTCCATTGTTGTTTCCTAGTCACCCATTTGTCTGAAAATTAAGATGATCCATGCGTCGGATGGGCATGTAAAAAGTCGGTCCAGCCACCAACCCGCATTGGACCAGCGTGGTAGGATAGGTCCAAACCCCTAATGGATAGGGGTGTATTAGGGGAGGCCAATATCCAGCAGTGGACTAAAAAGCCGGTTGATGTTATGTGATGTGTGCAATGATTCTTTCTACCTAGAGTCTGTTAATCATACAAATATTATCTTAACGTCTTTTCAAACTCCACCATATACCAAAACAAACAGCACAGTCCTTTAACAATATCAATTCACCGTGTTTTGGCGGGATGGAATTTTACGGCGTCATTTCCTCATCTCGCGATTCCTGCACTGAAACAATATAATTCAGTTGAAAACTTTAATCCTGTTGTTGCTTTATAGTATATTGTCACTTTCACATATGTAGTAGGATTAATAGTGCACAACGAAATTATTAAGATATAAAATTGAAGTCAACATGCATACGAATATACTCACAGAAAAGCGTAGAAATGTGCTGTGATATGATTAATCCAACAAAAGGTACTCAGAAAATGAAAATAGGATGCAGCTGAACCAAATCGATCTATAATTTATATTCAAATACCAAGGTGAAAACAAATATCGATGAGTAAATTGTTCATTTTTACATTTCTGTTACTCACTCTTTTACATATTTTGTATAGCAGGGCTTTCACTTAACAAAATTATTCTAAAACTACATTTAACCACAATAACTGAACTCGTTATTTCCTATGAGGAATGTTACATCGCGGAAGATTATTTACTACAATTTGTAACTCATTTATAAGGACGATGGTTGGTGGATGGACGTAGAATTTAAGATAGTTTAACTTGTTTGTTGAAGTAACAACAGGTTATTGAACACATTTATGTTGGTAAAAGGATCACATTTTGTAGGCGGTAGTTCCCTTTTTTCACGTGACCGGCTGGGTTGGTACCACCGCGGTGCATATTTCTGCCGCAATACAGTAAGTGTGAAAACACCACAGTGTCCGGTTTAAAGGGCATCGTAGCCAGCGTATTTACTGGGTAAACGAGATTTAACATCCTATGTCTCACGGTAGGCAGCGCGTTATTAATACCTCTAGTATTGCAAATGTCCATGGGCGTCGGTGACCACTATCCATCAGGTGGCCTGACAGCTCGATGGCCTGCTTAGTCAATAAAAATATAGAAACAAAAAACAATTCAATTTCAATTTCGATTCATCAAATTCACGTTAAAATGTAGAAATTAGTGTAAAAAACAAGAATATGAATAAAATATACCAAATTTATTTTAACGTACTTTTTATATGAAGAAAATGTACTAAGCTAAACATTCTCAATTTTATATCTAATAAATTTATGAATATTTTTATTTTAGAATTCGTAATTCGTGCGAAATAACTTAACATAAACTTGTTTTATATAGGTTACATTTCACATCTTTTAAATCAAAATTTTGTATTTTTTTTATTTGAAAACTAGCTAGCTGGATCATGCGATAAAAGGTAGCGCTTCATAACGAGATATATTTCCACTGGAAGTCACGAACCATTCACTTAAACTTTCGGTTGCTGGGTGCTCTATTATTCCTTGAACGAAAGTTTTTCACGTAGAAAAATTATATTTTCATTAAAAATCATGTCAATTTAAAATTAAATCATATTCTTCAATACTTATTTACGAAAAATAATGGATGCCAATGGATTTAATACTTCCATTTTGTTTTAGTACAACCAATAACTTTAATAGTAAATTTGGACCTTTGCCAGCTTATGAACGTTTTTTATATTACATACAGTAAAATAAAAAGAGAGTGAAAACTGTTTAAAAACTATATTCAAAAGGTTAAACTGCATCCGTAGCCGAGTGGTGAGGGCGTGTGCTTTAGAAACCGGAGGTCGTGGGTTCACATCTTGCTAATAATTATCGTTAGTTGTTTATAGTTGGTTAGGGCAATTTGGGCCGATCACCCAATTGTCTGATAAGTAAGATGTTCCATGCGTCAGATGGGCATGTAAAAAGTTGTCCCACCCATCAACCCGAATAGGACCAGCGGGGGATGCGGTCTAAACACCTCCTAATGTAGAAGAAGTGTATTGAAGAGACCTATGTCCAGCAGAGGACTAACACAGGCTGATATATATTCAATAGGTTTAGTAATCACGTAAATAAAAGGATTAATTAATTGATTACTTACTTTCTCAACTACTTACGCTGTTGAGCCAAAAACTACGTTGTAAGTTATAAATCTAAAGTCACAAGATAAGCACTCGAATCTGTAATGCATATTTATTGATGGACTTCCAAAAAATGAAGATGCTTGAGAGCGCATGTTTTTTTATATAGAATCTAATTTTTTAATTTTAGGTTAATATATAGTTAAATATTAGCTGTCATTTGGTTCCAATTTTTAATTACTTTCTAATAAGTAGTTAAAAAGATATTTGAGAAACAAGAAAAATATAGCACCCTTGTGTGATTAAATTGCAAACGGTAACAAAATTGTATAAAGTAGACTTAATGTAACTTCTACATAATTACGCTTCTTCATTTTATTAAATTCTAAAAATAGATATAATAAATATAAAGTAACTTTTATTATACAATGTAATAATTGTTATAAAACATGTAATTTATTAGAAAGAGATATTAATAAGATTTGATAATAAACCATTGATCTCATCAATCATGCTTGAATCTCATGGTGTCAATTACTCTAATTTATTTGTATTTGTAAATGGCTAATTTAAAATCTATAGATACAGTTTAGTCAGCTGTACCATATTGTAACGTGGCATATCGTGTGGTTCTTTCAACCCATACTTCGTTCTTTTTTAATTTAATAACACATAATATATGTCATAAATCATTTTAGCGAGCTTACGGTGGATACTAAACGAGCGATAGAATCAAAGAGCAGGCCATTTAACGTAATAATATAGTTCTGTGGGATTTTTTTCCTGCCATAATACAAGCAGTTACGACAACATGGCTGCGGTAAAATGACGGGAAATCTCGTCAATGCTAGTTTGTAGTGCGTAAAAATGGACAAGCTTGTCTCTTTTATTTTCCTGTATTTTTTTTACAAGGTTTTATCAGAGTTTAGTATGAAGATAGATTTAATCGATTAATGCAATATTCGTTCTGAATATGTCTGTAAAAATATAAAAATATATTACGTTGCTTCTCATCATGTTAAATACTTCAAATAAGGTCATATTTAAATTTAGAGTTAATTTTATTTTAAGTTTAACGCGTGTTAATATAACTGGTTTTATCGTTAAAAACCGTTCTTAATTTTGCTTTATATTTGAATAATAAATAACAATCATATCTTTAATCTGTAAAGCAATAGGATAGGACTCGAATATTACGGATATTGACTTATGTGTGCTGTCATTGACGCAGTGTGGTACTCCCTCTGCAACTGCTTTAAATAAGTAGTGTATAAATACTATGTGCAGCTGTGAACGGATACAGGCTGCTGATGATAAACACTACTGTATTTCTCTTTTTATATAAAGGACACTGCAGACACGAGATATTTGATCCTAGGTCCATGAAACCTAGTTACAAATATTTAGGAGTTAGGGAGATTTAAAAAAAATATGGTGTCAGTTCTTATGTAATTAAATCGATTGAATGAACATTAAATGATATTAATATTATTAAGATTGTAATTACTGAAAAATCAAAAAGAAAACAATCGCTGCATTTTCAATTTCTTAGAATTAACCTTTCCGTTTTCGTAAAATGCTTTGAATTTAAAATAACATCCTCATCTATTCTACATGAATTTTACGCGTATCTTGTTGGTATAAAACAACAAATTGTTTTATTTCAAAGCTTGCGATCTATTTTAGTACACAGCAGTGTGGTGACGTTATGTAATAAACTGTTTGCTATTTCGAACTGTGTTAATGTGTTGCTCAAATATGTTGTCAAAATATGTTAATCTCTTTGTAAAATTTAGAAAAAAGTTAGGTTCTATTTTAGTGTTTTGCAGTTATTAATTTTTCTCAAGAATATAATTAATCTGTCAGTACTACTGTTTTGTTCGAAACCTCTTTCTTTCTCTATAAAAACTAAAATTGGCAACAAATGTCAAGATATAGTTCGTCTTAAATTTTTATTTGTGCATTACAATATTTTACAAAGATGATGGACGATGTAAGAATAGTATGCTTCTTAAAAATAAGTTAACTTCCTGAGTAAAATATTACCCTTATTACCCATCTCTTAGGACTCCCATCGGACTTAGGGAGTAAATACATCTGTATTTGCTTATATTTTGCTCCTGCACAGAATATTCTCCTGCACAGACGGCAAGTCTTTAATATAGATTGCTCATGTAGGTGGAATCGATGAGAGGCCTTTTAATCATTCATACATTCATTTGTACGCAATTTAATAACAACACATGTACAGCGGATCACTAGTGATCGGTTCTCCTTAGATATTGGGTTTTAAATAAAGGTAAAGTTATTCGTAAATACTAAAAATTATTCACAAAATATGCTTCCAATAGTGCTTCTGCTAGCTCTTTCAATATCTTGTCTTCTAATAAAGGCACTTAACCAGAAATATATATAGTAAAAAATATACATCCATATTCTTGAAATTGTAATAAGGTTTTAAATCAATAAACTAACTCTACCTAAGTAAAGTTAACATTACTCGGACATTTACTATTATAACACCTGATTTATATTACAGTATACAGTATATTATATAATATACTTCGATGAAATTGCTTCTATTCCTGGTGGATATATATTTTAATTAGGAACTACTTGCTTTGCAGTAAATTTTATGTGTAATGTTTTCAAAAGTTTTGCCTTTGTATATAATACACAGAGCACGCCAAGTCATGCAAAACGTTTCGGCAATTCATTTTAACCGATAATATCTTTAAAGTACTCTTATATTACCGCACCTTTTCTGCACTGGTTTTTGGCCTTTAAACTGCCAACAGGCAGGTTAATACTTTGTAGTTTAAAGTTTATTTTCTGTATAAAAACATTATTTATTTAAAAAAATGTTCTTTATTGCAAAATTTTTAAAGTATAATATGATATCAATGTAAAGCAAAATTTTTTCTCATGGCAAACGCAGGCAGACGAACAGTCAGGCCACCTGATGGGAAGTGGTCACCGACGCCCATAGACATTGGCAATACCAGTGTATCGCCAACGCGCTGCCTACCGGCGACATAAGGTGTTAAGTCTCGTTTACCAGTACGCTGGCTACGGCGCCTTCAAACCCACACACAGCAGTGTTTTCCACAATACCCTTCGCGGTAGAAATAGGCACCTCCGCTGGTACTCCAGCCAGACGGTCTCCTGTAAAAGGGGACCTACCACGGTAAATTTGCAATGAATTAGCTTATAACTGTATCAAAGTTTACGTAAACGTAAAATTTATTTTCGTCGTTATACATTTTGTAAAATATATTGAAGTTAACAAGAATAAAAAACCGTAAAGAATGTTTGTAAATAAGTTCAATGTTTTAGTAAAGTTAAATTGGTCCATTTTTGTCGTTCATCGTTTTAAAAGAATCTTGGTCGGTAATAAAAACCTAAAAACATAACGTCAAACATATTTACTTAAAAGTAATCATGCAAAAGAACTTATATTTTTTGCCTTAAGGTGTTACTAAGTTCTTGTATTTAACAAGAACACTGAATTCAGTCAGATTCAAAAAAGGATATCCCTCGAGGATTCCAACGCACTTGATTGTTTCTACTACTTCAAAAATAAGTAAATAATGCTTCACAATAACATTATTAAATAGCAAGTAATACCTTAATAATTTCCTTACAAACTCGCCCGCAGCATTACTGTAATTGACATTATCTATGCTAGATTAAAACTGCATCTATATGGAAAGATAAGATTTGAATTACGACATTCGCTATATACTAGCTGCATCATGTCTTCGTAGCATTTAAATTGCGTTTTTGATTGTTTTTGTAGTCTTTGCCGAGTCATAAAAGCTGCTTATTTTTTTAAATATTATTTTTATTACTTATAATTATTTTTCTTAATAGTTAATTAATAATGGTTTTGATTATAAGAATAAAAATGTGTCGTTTATTACACCGAAATCGCCCAAGGAACATCAAAAGGTTAAAAGAGTAAAGTAATAACAATAATGTCCTACAATCTATTGCACCTTTCAGTTTTTGCGCTGTGATTTAGAAATAAATTCACTAAAAGCTGGCACCGGGTAGTTTCAGTTCTACAATTTGACTTCGGGGTACATTCTGAATAAATTTTACGCATCCTTTTTTGCTATATACCATAAATTGGTTTATTTTAAAGCTTGTGTTCTATTTTCGTAAACAACAGTGTGATAAAGTAATGTTGGTAAAATTGGTTAAAGTTATCAGTTACCATTTTATTAATAATTTATACTTTATATCGTTTCAGTAGTTATATTGCATTTTAATTAAATTTTATTATTTTAATCAAGCAAAACCATACGCATACTTTCATTTTTTGCCTTAAGGGTGTTTACTAAGTTCTTGTAATTAACAAGAACACCGAGCTTAGACAAGGCGTTACCTGCGGCAGCAAATTTGATTGCGGCAGTATTAAAATCGTTGGACTCAAAACGATCAAGCGACTTCAAAATAGAGAAGCATCTTGCTCAGTGCAGAAATTGCTGTCGGTCAAAAGTACTTTAAAAGCTATTAACGCAGTAAAATAAATAGCGAAACTTTGGCTGATTCGAAGGTGCTCATTTAAATGCGTTGTAATACACTCATGTATTATATGTACAAAACAAAACTTTTTGAAGAGCGAGCACCAATTAGAATAAAAAATGTTTGCGAGACTTTTTGTAACTTAAATTTTAATGTAAATAAGTGTTAAGTTATTATAATTAGACATTTATGCAATTTTAATTACGTTCATTTAATAGCAAAACGAATTATGCCCATGTAAAATTTACCATCAGCAAAGCTGCTCGCCACTCTGAACTTTAATAGCTTCAAACTAGCACGGTGACGAAGTTGGGCATCCATCGTTTCTGGTGATTCTTGTTTGTAAATTTTCAACGGTTGAACTATACTCGGTATTTATACGTGATGGTTTGAAAAAGGATTAATTATCCAGCACAACTTTTGATCATCTTACTATATTTCTGCCTTCTTGCAGCGGATACGTTGTCAGCATCTTATATTGCAAAATGGTTACATACTGCCTATTGCGTGTGACAAAATATTATACAGCTACACTACGGCCAATGCTTTTAACTGAATTACATTGTTTAGGTGTAGGAATTGCTAAATTTGTAAGCCTCAGTATGAATGGCGCCGTAAAACTCCAGGCCAAGAGACACGAAATGGATTGATAACGTAAACGGACCGCGTACTTTGTTTTCTTATTAAGTGATCTTGTACATGAAAGCTATATATAATTTTATTAGATTAACATACATACTATTTAAATGTAAGAAATGCGAGAAGTTACAAAACGATAAACGTTATTACTAAGTTTCAATTATTAGCAACAAAGCTTTTTTATTGATATCTTTACAAACATTAGATACTTTTGATAAAATATTTTAAAAATTCATAAAAGGAGTAAAGCACGAGAAAATATTAAAAATCGCTAGACAGCTGAGCAAATTGTGCCTAAAGTGCGCCTTAACGGTGGTCGATTTAAATCCTGTGAAAGCATATTTTATGTCTTTTCTGTTACAAACAATCGCGAAACAATATATACAACAAGCTGGTCCAATGCAGGTTTGTGGGTGGATCGAATTTTTGCACGCACATCCGACGCATGGATCATCTTACTTTTCAGAAAATTGGGTGATCGGCCCAAATTGCCTTAACCAACTAGGAAACAACAATGAAAATTTGTTTGTTCGCAAAATAAAAAGTCCCCGCAGGTTTCGAACCCACGACCTCCGGTTTCAAAAGGACACGCCCTTACCACTAGGCTACGTAGGCAGTTAGTTAAATAATATTAAGTAATTTTTCTGTACATTTATATATGCTAAATATTCTAACATAAGCTGTACTGTCTGACAAGATTTTGTGTTCTATGTGCTCTACGTTTTTCTTGTGCCCGCACTTAAAAATTCGTTTAAGTGGTAAAATTTAACTATATAAAAGTGTTTTATATCATTAGTGACGGACGATTGCACCTATTCATCGAAATGAAAATCAGTGAAATCGGTGAAAATTTGTGAATCTACGGCAAAAACTGATTTCACATCAGTTTTCGAGGTGCAGCACGAACAGGATCGACGACACCAACTTTTATTCTGTTCTGGAGAGGTCCTCGGTGGCCCTACCTGGTGATTGAGTTTGGGATTTTCCGGCTAACTACGGCGGAGAAAATCCCAAAAACAAGTACTACGTGGAAACGTGCACCTCAAACCGGAACCGCAGCAGATCATCAGTAGCATCAAATTGAAGAGGGCATGGAGAGGGCTGGGAGCAACTTCCAGACCTGTGAAAAGCTGAGTGGGCGTTGATTTATAGACTTTTAAAAATTTGTGTAGGAATCTTAACTTTAAATAATTATAGAAACTAATTTAAGCGATAACATATATAAATTTTTATTTTATTTTGCGTCAAAACTGACGAAGTTATAGACATTTAATGTAAAAATAACAAAATACGTAATTTGAAACATGTTTTGTGCTTTTTAAGGGTTAAGATAATTGTATTTATAAGACACTAGGATATAAGAACTTTCAAAATAAATTAGATTAAAGAAAAAATCAAGAGAATCGGACGCATAGGGACCGAGATATTAACCCGCAAAGTTGTTGAAAAATTCTAAGTCCAAACGAACAAGCGTCATCGCGGATCATACGATCGTGACGTAGTACGCTGTGACGTAGACTGGACTTAGAGAAATTTCACACTTAATTACAAACGGGACTTGTAAAATTTTTCGAAATCGTATTATGGACTTGTAAAATTTTTCAAAAACAATTTGTCCAGAATACTATAAGTCCAGGAAGAGTTTGGGAGAAATTGTAGAGTCCCCAAAAAAAATTATTTGACTAGTGGGAGATATAAAATCTGGTAGAGCTCCCATACTCAATAGAGTTCTTGAACTGCCGTATCTCTCGCCGGACGGCGTCCCAGAGGTGTGGAATTTGGTTGAGGTTTGTCTCGTCGTTACCCGTAACACCTCCGGCCCAAACGGAAGCTCTAGCTCATAGAGTGTCCACATCTCAACATTGGTACATTGACTCGCGAGACCAGCCTCTTATATCAGAACCGCACGTCTGGAGGACTGCGGGTCGGGAGGTAGGGCAGTTTTAAATCGACGCCCATCAAACCGGCAGTTAGAAGTCCCCGTAACTCCGCCAATTCGGGTCGTATTGGATAGCGGTTTTCGGAGTAACACTTGTCACCGTCTACTGCATCTCACGGATCGCATACCATTTCCGGTTTGAAGGGCCAACATTTATTTTTATTTATTTTTAAGAAATATTGTAAAAACCGCTTTATTCGTTAAGAAAATTTGCTGATTGTTGCTAATACCTTGCAGGGGTATTCTAAATCGCTATAAATAGCTTTGGACAAGGCCAGCCTGTTGATTGACTGACGTTTTTAACACAAAACATTAAACTAGGGCTGCGGCGGTGGATTTAGACTCGTCCAGTACCTTTACATACTGGAGTCAAGTAAAAATTTGACAATTATAAATATTGACTATTTAACTTATTTAAAATTTACACTATTTGACATTCATATTTAATTTATACAACTTGACACATTTTCCCTCTAAAGTAAAATGGGTCCAGAGCACCAGTGAAGGTCACAGAGACCACTGGAAATAGAGAGCGTCTCGCCGAGAGAGAGGCTGGTCTCCTTCTGCTGGAAAGTGGAGTGAAAGGAGTGTAGGAAAGTGGAGAGTGGGAGAAAGGAGAGCGTCATCCGAGTCGATCTCGCCAAAAGGGGATCACAAAACTAAAGTTCAAGCCATCCAACCCCGGTGATCAAAAGAGTCTCGACAAACAAAGAGAACATAGAAACTCTGGGAAATCTTCCCGGTTACACCGAACGACCAGCGGACGAGGTTGTTAGAGAACTGATGGGCTCGAATCGTCACGAACTAAAGAATGAAATAAAACAGGTATTAAGAAGGGAGGAAAGAACTTTACAATCTGACTAAGTGTGAAAAGATGCGATAGGATGAGAGAAATAGGAATGAAGGGATGAATGAGAAAAGGAAAATGGAAAGAAAACTACGCATGAAAGTGAAATAATGAAAGAACTGGTAAGAAATATGGAAGAATTAGTAGGAAATCACACAAGACTTTGAATGAACATGCAAGAGAGATGGAAAGACTGAGTAATAAAATGGATGAAAGAAAGGAAACGTTAGAGACTACGTATGCGAGAGTTACAGCTGGTGCTAGGATTTTACCAACGATATAGCGCTACACTCGGTCGCCGTCACATCTACTGATGAGAACGACACGGCGACAAGTGTTAGATAAAATAAGAGAGACAGTAAACGCAAGAGAGGAAGGCCTGAAGATCGATAGAGTGAAAAGTAAAAGATAGGGAAGATAATAATAGGTTGTGGTAAGAAGAGGAAATTGAAAAGAGTGAAAGAAAGATTGAAAGGAGCTTAATACAGTTGCAATTGAGGAAGTACGAACAGATCCGTGATCATCCTAAAAGACGTCAGTGAGCTCAACACGATGACCAGGTAGTAAGAGCGATAGAGATGCAAAATCGAGGACTTGGAGGATATAAGAAAGAAGAGATTAGAATGGAGTTAAATACAGAAAGAGGACCAGATACCCGCACACATCGCACATAGTGCTGCGTGTATCATCACAGGTGGAGACGAGTAACGGACGGGGCACGGTGCACGTCGACATGCAGCGCGTCGCGGCCTACGATCAGTCCTCTCGTACAGTGCTCTAGGGTAGTTCGGGTATGGGCACCGAAACGCATGCACAGAGTCAACAGACGCGTGCAGCCACTGCGGGGCCCACACCAGGAGCGAATGCGCAGAGTGGTAGCGAGGGACGCCTCGTGCAGGAACTGACAAGCGAAGGCCGACCGGCGGACCACAATGCGTTTAGCTCGGAGCGCTGGCGAAGGAGTGGGATAGTTTGGCTCCGATCGTCATAGCCTTTGCTAAGGTGGTCGGTCGACACGCAACACGGGTCTCCGCAGATACTCACGCGATCCAGGCCAACCTCCAGAGAAGCCAAATCTGCATGGCGAACTTTAAGGAGGCGCAGCGACGTAAATTAGCATTTGCGTTGCTGCAAGAGCCATACATCGGCCGAATAGGGAAGATGAGGCAGTATCCAGGTTCAAGAACGGTAAATGGTGCGGCGACACGACTGAACAACGTCGTGAAAGCCGCCATTAGCTGTTCGACGACACCATCAACGTCACCCAGTACCCGGACCCAATAACTACGAATGCTCGAGTCGCGAAATTGAGAACCGGGTCCTGGGAGGTGGGGTGTCGGTTTACCTGGAACCGGATAAGCCCATCTTCCTCATCTTAACAACATCAGGCAGCCTGAGGGCCTGAGGACGCGTAGCGTGGTTGTCGGCGGGACCTCAACGCGAAAACTCGTGGTGGGGAAGCCGGATAACGGACAGGAGGGATTAGATGCGGCGCCATCGACGAATGGGGACCCATGTCCTCAACTGGGGATGAGCCAACCTTCGACACCCTAAGAGGCGGGATTAGATACAGCAGCTGTGTGGACGTGATGCTGCTCGGCAGGTCTACTCCCAAAATTTCAAACTGGAGACTCTCCGATGAGATTTCCGGCCGGACCACAAGGCACCTCTTCGACATAGGGTTGGAGAATGCAGTTGTATCAGACATCAAAAAGCTCGACAAGATATATAATACTAAAAGGTAAACTGGAGTGAGTTTCATGAGAACTCACACAGTCTTTGGACCGAAACAAAATTACTTTGGAAATTGTACAAAATTTAAACCACCCAGAACATTTGGACGTCAATTATCTCAAAATTTACTGATAGTATAGAAAGTGTCTGTGACAGCTGCATTCCCAATCTGAAGAGAGGGAGGAAGGATTGCCTTGGTGGAATGAGGAGCTGAATGGTCTTAAGAGAGGTCTCTATCTCGCGCCGCATATCAGCTGCGGCGAAGTCAGGCGGAGGGAGTTGTCGGCGGTACCTCACGGCCAAAGAGAATTGCCAGCTCGCAAGGAAGGCTCAAACCTCTAGCTGGAAGGACTCTGCTCGAAGCTAGTGATAGGGAGTCGATGTGGGATGGAGTCTACAGGGTGATAAACAGAACAGCGGCCAGGCACGAAGAACTCCCCATCGTCTGCTGAGGGTACCTGGGAGACAAGAGTCGGCCAGGGTCCCAGTGAGATATTTTATCCGGAAGATAGGGTTGAGACGACAGTGCTGACCAAAGCTGGAGAGAGAGGTAGTTGAAAGTCGAATAGAGGGACGCATGATGACTCATGCGACCCACCTTTACAGCGGAGGAGCTGAAATGGTTCGGCATCGAGCTTCAACCCCAAAAAGGCCCCTGACGACGGACTCACAGCAGACATATGTCTGGCTGCAATATACCTGTCCACCGACCTCTTCTTGGTGATCGCGAACGCGTGCCTCGTCTCACACTTTCGGAAGTGAAGGAGGCGACGGTGGTGTTGCGTAAGCCGGAAGAGAGATCACACGCATCCCAAGTCCTACCGACCCATTGGTCTTCTGCCAGTCCTGTAAAATCTGGAGAAAATGCTTTTGCGGCGTAATCAAGTGGTGAGTAATGCGTCGGCACCAGCATGAAACAGTACGGCTTCATGCCCCAAAGGTCAACCGAGGACGCTCTCTAGATCTGGTGAGACATGTCGAAACACAGATGGTCGAAAACGACTGACCGTCATGGTCTCTGCTGGACATAGAGGGCGCCTTCGACAATGCTTGGTGGCCGGCAATAAGATCAGGCTGGCGGAGACAATGCCCGGTAAACCTGAGGCGACTCAGACAGCTATCTTCAAGATAGAAAAGTGCGCATCAGGTTTGCTGGAGAAGAATGTTAGGCTACCACCAAGGATGCGTGCAGTCTATCGGTGGCTCAACGTTTTGAACCTGTGCTCCAATCCTTCTGGTAGAGCTTGATGAAGAGGCATTTTGTACAGGCTTTTGCGATGATATCGTTCTGGTGTTCTCCGGATCGGGCCATAGACCTCAAGAAAGGGCGAACGCGGTCCTCGCTTGTGCAGAACTGGGAGAAAGAAATAAATTAAAATTTGCGCCAATGAAAACAAAGGCAATGCTTCTCACAAGAAAGTTAAAGTATGACACCTCAGTTCTGTGCATGGCGGGAGTGTATCGACATGGTCCAAGAGTGAGGTTCTGGGCCCAATAGACCATAAGCGACTTTAACAACCATGTTAAAACGTCTGCTGTAAGGTCCAGAACCTTTATAGCAATTAATTAGAGCAGCAAAATTGAGCTGGGCCTGAACCGGAGGTCACCAGGACGATATACACCGCCGTGGTAGAACCGGTCGTCCTCTACGCAGCGAGCGCCTGGGCCCGGGCAACGAAGAAGGTCCAGGTGCGAAGGCGCCTCAATATGGTGCAACGCGGCTTCGTGCAGAAAATTATTAGAGCATGGACGGTCTCAGCAAACTCGGTCCTATTGCTCGCTGGGATTCTTCCCTTGGACCTTAGGGTCCGGGAAGCGGCCACTCTTTACGAGGTAAAGAGAGGCCGTTCCCAGCGAGTGATCGGTGACCGGGGGCTTGAGAGTCCTGTGCCCTACATCAAGCTGCCACATCCGGCGGAACAGGTGGGGCCGGAGTTCGTCTGTCTGGATGGCGGTGCGGACGTCTCCCAAGACACTTCCGTCCTTAAGATCTTCACGGACGGAAGTAAAATTGAAGGAAAAGTCGGCGGCATTGTCAATTTGGGACGGTGCCAGCAGAAAACTAAATCGAAAACTAGTTGGGAGACTTCTGCACCGTCTACCAGGCGGAACTACTGGCTTCCGTAGGGCCGTCGAAGTGGCACTTCAACATCCTGCACGAAGCTGCAAAATATACAGTGACTCAAGGTCCGCCCCTAGAGACACTGAGAGAGTGACTCCCACCCGTTGGCACGTAGAGGCAAGAGGAGTATCGCCAAACTGGTAAATCAGGGCGACTCTTGACCTCTAGTGGATTAAGGCACATGCGGGTGTGGAGGGTAACGAAAGGGCGGACCTTCTCGCGAAGGAGGCTGCCCTGCGTACAAAGAGACGGCCGGACTACGAAGAGTGTCCGGTTTCATTCGTCAAAAGGATTCTCCGACAGGAGTCCATTGACGAGTGGAACCGGCGCTACATATCAGAGCCAACAGCCTCGACCACCAAGCTCTTCTTCCCTAATGCGGTCGACGCGTACCGTGCGGTAAGGGAGACTGGATCTCAGTCCAACGCTGGTGCAGGCTAACAGGGCACGGGGTTTCGGAGTATCTCCACTGCTTCAGTGCGGACAACCCGGTATGCGAATGCGATGGGGAGGTCTCGCAGAGCGCCCTTCATTTGCTGACAGAGTGCCCAATATCTGAAAGAGACCGACAGAGCCTGGCCATCGAAACCGGAACAAAAATCAATAAAGAGACCTTAGCCACCCTAATTAAAGGAGAACGCAAGGAAGCCTTTGTAAGATATAGCAACAAGATTGTAAAATACGCAAATAACAAAAATAGTATTAGTAATAAGGCACATATATAATAAGTATATATAGTATTCTATATTAAGCAGCAATAAGTAGTATTAAGATGCAATAGGTCTGATGTATGTAGTAAATAATTAGAATAAATAATTAGGCATAAGATAGAAATGTAAGATGAAACAAGAAAATGTACCAAACAAGGCCTGCAGATACAGCGTCTTAAAATGGAAAAAAAAAAAAAAAACAAGAACATTACAGAGGCAAAAAGTAAAACAAAGAGCAAAAACAGGACCTGATCCCATATGTCAGGGAAACAAGAAAAAAAAAAAAAAACATAAGCCGTAAAAATGAGTCATTAAAGAATCCACCCTACCAGATATGCATTTTAGCACTAACCGTTTATTTTGTATGAAAATATTATTTACAAATATTACCAATAAAAATGCGCTCGATATATCAAAATTAAATTGAAAAAATAAACTCAACCATGGCTTATTTTCAGGGAATATATTTTTAAATTTAAAGTGCTTCAGAAACTGAGACCTTACCTTCTGGGGAATATTTATTTGAAAATTCAGCAATGGTAAGAAGCAATACACCCGAGGCTTTATTTTATGAAAAACCTAAAGAGAGAATAAAAAGTGCTATCATCCTAATGGCAAATTTATTTCTTATTCATTTTTCAGCACATTTTTTTCATTTTAGAGTAGCTTCTATATGATTTGTTGATACGTTTCAGAAAAAGAAAATTCTTGAGTGTCTAATAGTAAAATAAAGAAACCAAACGGAGGAACCAAACGGGCAATAGCTGCAATTTGAAAGTCTGATGTGATTTTTCGATTTTTGTTGTGTTACAGCTAGTAATACACCAAATTTTAAGCTGACAAAAATTTTATAATATTGTGTGAAAAGTTAATTTTATATTGAACAGAATCCACTATATAAACTCCGTTCACTTCTTTATGAAGCAAGAAAAAACGTAGAAGCCATTTTAACAACAACTATCTCGTAACATAATGAACGAGAGTAAATAATAAGGATCTAAGCAAGCATAGGAAAGTTAGCTAATCAGTAATCCTTTATACTTTTTACTAATATATTTGTTATTATTAAATAATAAAAATTTAACGGATTTTCTTGCATTTATTCATAATAAATTGGCTATTTTAATTTAGATGTTTCGAGCATAATTCAGCCGTCAAGGGCACAGGAATTAAAAATACAGAAATGGAATTAAAAAGATTGAATGTTTAAAGTAAATAAGTTCAATTAACATTGTATTTCTCTTGATTTGCAGTAAAGTTTTGTCTTGGTGAAATCTTATTCAGTTATTTATTCTTTAAGCACGATTTTTCTACAAGGTGGACTTAATGCCGATAGCATTGTTTACTAGCCAACCTTTGGAATGTGGTGAGATAATAGAAACTAGATTAGTAGTCCAGCTAAAATATTCTCGAGTGAGCCCTTAAATTAGTTCTTATTTCGGCTTATGTTTAGTCAATTATAGAGATCTTAATATTATTCTGTTAAGTTCTCCAGTTTGCCTATTACTATAACTGATTACAAGCTTTAATAACAAAAGAACGTAAAATTTAAGGTAACAATGGAGACGGTATCACTCAAATAATTGATTCAATAAATTGAAGCGTGAACTCAAAATTGCTAAAGTTCTGCGGCCGCAATATCGGTATAAACTTCTAACTCTGAAATCTTCCTAATTATCGAATTTCTATTTTATGAGAGGAGTCAGTTTTCTATCCGTGATTAAATGCTTTAATTAATTGTTGAATTTATTATTATTTCATAATTAAACCTTAAATGTGTATTATTATTTTTCTAAGATTTTATAGAAACGTTAGACGCGTAGTGGAGATGTCCAGAGATAAGGATGTTAGCAAAAAAGTATTTAATAGAAGCGAACTACTAACGTTATCACTTTTTTCTCAGCAAGTGATGGCTAAGAAAAAAGTGATAACGTTAGTAATAACATAATAATAACAGTAACCATACGATGCCATGATAAGCAAACATTCCTGCGCATAAATCGTGCTCCAAAAAAGGTTCATCCTGGACCAATACAATTATTGGCTTATGCTGATAAATACGAGGAATAGTATTTTGTAAATTTCTGATACATTTTTGGTGGAATTCACAGTATACTTATTTCAGTCATTATAAATTAAAATCACCATAATAAGCAGAGGTTAAATTAGTTGAATTAGATTAACCTTTTCTTTAAGCTTTGTTGACAATTATAACTGTCTATTATTTACGTTGGGCCGATCACCCGATTGTCTGAAAAATAAGATGATCCATGCGTCGGATGGGCATGTAAAAGTCGGTCCACCCACCAACCCGCATTGGACCAGCGTGGTAGGTTACGGTCCAAACCCTCTAATGGATTGGGGTGTATTAGGGAGGCCTATGTCCAGCAGTGCACTAAAAAGGCTGATGATGATGATGATGAGATTATTTACGTTTTAAGCATTATCCAGCGCCCTGAATTAATAAGGAGCTAATTTGTTTTGTATGCTGCGATGGTCAGTTGGTTTTGGCGGCTACGTACTCCGGGGATTCTAGCACCCCGCCTGCCTGCCCTACCGGGAACTGGGGCCGGGGCGTTTTCGTCTAACCATTAGGGGTTTTGACCGTATCCCACCACGCTGGTCCAATGCGGGTTGGTGGGTGGTTTGCGAACCTCGTTCGTTGTTTGGCAGCACCACGTGCAGGTGAGGTTGGCTTGGGTTCCGAAGATATTGTTAGGATCCCTTACACCCCAAAAGCGCATATTCAGGGATGTCTCAGTGATCACAAGGTTCAAGACCGGAAGTGATCACCGACTCTGAGAGGCACCCTGAATATAGATTTGAAGCTTGAAACGGTCCCGATTGATGAAGTCTACGCTCCGGCCTAATGTGCTCCAGCCTATCATTGATCCTGGCACATTTCAGATCAATCTGGAAAATCGATTTGCTGCCTTGGAAAATACAATCGACGTGGACGTTGACGAGGAACTCGATCAGAGTGGTAGAAATTCTTTGGGACGAGGTGCAAAACTCTGCGGTCTGCGACGTACGGGCCAAAAGTCTAAACTTTCGGGAGAAACACTAGATCTCATGGCAAAGCGATGAAATGATCCAACCGTCACTTCGTTAGAACAGCGGGTTCTTAACAAGACCACTCTCAAGCTGGTAGCGCGACCTCCGTCACTCCAATACGCTCTCAATACAGAGAGCTATTGAGCAAAGCCGGGGTCCAAAGTCTTCGTACAACAGCTTGGAAGAAGCCATCTAACGAAGTTGACCAAAGAGAACGGAGAAGTCGTCGCTTCTAGACCAGAGATTTTCTCGGAGGTTGAAAGCTTTACAGCCAGTTATACGCATCGCATTCAACACACCGGAGCCGGATGAGAAGGATTCTCGAGCAACTCTTACCCGCCATATGTCGGAGGATATTCCAGAAATCGGCCTAGACGAGATCGAGGGGCTCTTGAGCAACTTCAAAATGGAAAAGCCCGGGAGAGGACGAGTCACGACGGAACTTCTGAAGGCCGCGGGTAAACCGGTGCTGAAAAGACTCCGTCGTCTATTTAACTCTGCCCTTCTCCGGGAGAACTCCTGAGGCATGGCATGAGGGTTTGGTCGTATTGTTCTTCAAAAGGTGATAAAACCCTTTGAAGAACTATCGCCAATATCGCTCCTGAGTCAGTCTATAAGTTGTTTTCGAGGTCATCTCGTATCGTCTTGCACGAAAACTCGACGAAGCGCAGCCTCGAGAACAGGCCGGGTTTCGGAGGGTTACAGCACCATAGACCATATCCATACAATGAAGCAGGTTATACAGAAGACACTTGAGTATAACCAGCCCCTGTGCATGGCATTTGTGGACTATGAGAAGGCTTTTGACTCCATCGAGACCTGGTCTTTCCTCGAGTCCTTACAGCGGTGCCAAATTGATTGGCGATACATCGAGATGCTGAGATGTCTGTACAACTGTTGACGCACCTCCCCGAAGTTGTTTCGGTACGTTTACCTAGGGCAAACGCTCCAACTAGGTAAAACAACTTTGAGGGGAGGCCAACAGAAGGATTCGGCTGGACTGGGCAGCTTTTCATAAGCTTCGTCGAGTTTCTCGTCACCCATCCCACTGTGCCTCAAATCAAAAGTCTTCGACCAGTGCGTCTTACCCGTAATGACCTACGGTGCCGAAACTTGGACACATCACGTTCGACTGGTCCACTAAATTTAAAGTCGCTCAGCGAGCTATGGAGAGGGCTATTCTCGGAGGATCTCTGAAGGACCGTATCAGAAATGACGTGATCCGTCAGAGAAACAAAATCACCGACATTGGCCACCGGATTAGTAAGCTGAAGTGGCAGTGGGCCGGTCATCTAAGCCGCAGAACTGACGACCGCTGATGATTCGCAAAAGTGGCCGGTGTGGGCTGGATGAGAATAGCCGAAGATCGGAAGCGGTGACGTGCATTAGGGAGGCCTATGTCTAGCAGTGGACTAATACAGGCTGATGATGATGATGATGATGATAATTTGTTTTACCATACCTGTGAGGAAAATATTTCCGAGTAAATTTGCTAAGCGCTTCAGATCAACTGTTTCTCCTTGTATTCTGTAAATATTTTCTTTTTAATAAACAATTTTCAATCCACAATGATTGCGGCCTGTAGCGCCTGTTCAAAAACGTAACCTTTATTTGCCCATAATAATCAATATTAACCAAATGGTTAACAAAAATTTTCATGGTTTATTTCGACTGCTAATCGACTTTAACTTGCCGTTTAGTTTTTTCTTTGATTTTATTGATATACAATGTCACTCATGTACGGCATTTACGGTTCTTTAACTTTTCTTTTTAAGTTAATATTTAAATTCCTTTATCATGATTAAGATATAAGCGTTTTACTCTTGTTAATTATTATTGCATACTGAATACATATCACAATGTTAAAATACAATTTTTATGAAAAAAACTATTGAAATAATAAGTTTTTTTTTATTATATTTAACAGGTTCACCAACGTTCGTTCACATAAGTTATCTTACATGTCTAATATAAAAAAATAGGAACAATAAGTACATAATACACTATATGTGACGGACAATTACAGGTGAACTCCACATGTATCTATAACAAATTTAACTAAGCACACACACACATCACATCATCAGCCTGTTTTAGTCCACTGCTGGACATAGGCCTCCCAATACACCCCTATCCATTAGGGGTTTGGACCGTATCCCACCACGCTGGTCCAATGCGGGTTGGTGGGTGGACCGACTTTATATGCCCATCCGGTGCATGGATCATCTTACTTAATAGACAATTGGGTGATCGGCCCAAATTGCCCTTACCAACTAGGAAACAACAATGAATGAGTTCCCGCACAATTCGAACCCGACCGACAACGAACTCCAGTTTCTAAAGCACACGCCCATGCCACTAGGCTACGGAGGCAGCTTAACTAACTGAACTAAGCATAACTTAAAAATAATTTATTTTCTAATTCACGCAAAAGAAAACATTAAATAAATTAACGTGTGGAAAGTAAAAACCAACAACAATGTTATTATAAAAACAAAGAAGAAAACACTATTAACTATAACAAATAACGCTAAAAGCACAGATGAATTTAAAATAAAATATCCAAATAAAAATTAAAGAAAAAGAATATACAATAATAAACTGAAAGCAAATGAAACAAAGTGATTATAATAAGTAGTTACAAAACGAATCAACGAAGCTTGGTAAGTGAGCAATTATTCATGTCGATTTGGCCATTGAAATTGACTAATTTACATAATCTTGGTATTGGAGATTTAGCTACCTGTACAGATCTTCTAAGAGGTGGACACAGCGGAGTAATACATACACGTGGAATTCTTTTAGGAAGCAGAAGTTTAAATATATCTAATAGTCAGGGGACAGTCTATTTGATTACTAAATATTTTGAATGTTTATTTATGTAAACACCAGATCTAGTAGGTCTCTGCGATTAATAAAGCTTTCAAGACTTGAATCCGCCACCATTAGATTAGGATGACCTATTTTTATAGTTGAGGATATACTATTGAATAACTCATGTATTGTTTGGTTTAACATTGTTGTTGGAAAGAAAACATCAAATGTTTGTACTGAGGAATAAACAACTGCATATGGTTAGTTGGAACTAACTCTAAAGGAAATTTTAACGGGAATCGTTTTAATATTAATATGCAATTGTTATGGCACTGCTGTGAAGCTATTAAGCTATTTTTGGATCAGTTTGTATGAACACTCGACGGGTACAACGAGCCATGCAATTTGAAGCAAAACGAAACTTTTGAGTTTTTGTTTGGAATGACTCTAGTCAATGCGACCAATGCATTCAGGAAGTTGATTTTAGCTTGGGCTATTGATTTTTTAACGCGTAAGAGCTTGGGAGACGATGAACGTTCGGGACGTCAGAAAATTGCAACTACTGATGATAACATTGCTAAAGTTCACAAAATGGTGTTAAACGACCGCCGAATTAAAGTGAGAGAGATAGCAGAGGTTATGAAAATGTCCAAAGAACGTGTTTGTCACATATTAAATCAAGATAGACATGAGAAAGCTGTCTCCGCGTTGGGTGCCGCATTTGCTCACATTAGACCAAAACATGTTCGAATGAACATTTCCATAGCTCTGTTGGCGCAGTTAAGGCGCTGTAGATGAAACTTGGATACACCATTATACGCACGAAACAAAACTACAGCCAAAACAGTGGACTGTAAAGGGAGAACCAGCTCAAAAAAACAAAACTGTTTTTCGGAAAGTGATAGCGATTATTTTTGGGATAGTCATGGAGTTATATTTATCGATTATCAAAAGGAAAAACCATTACAGGAGCATTACGCATCATTACTTGACGAGCAGAAGGCAAAATTGCGGAAAAACGGCCAATTTGCAGAAAATAAAATCCTGTTTCACCAAGACAACGCGCCGTCTCACACCTCAGCGGTTGCCATGGCAAAAATCCACGAGTTGTTCAAAGATTTTCGTCAAATAGAAGGCAATCACCTTTGTGAACAGTTATTTTGCAGAGAAAAACGCAAAAGTACTATTTGGACGGGTTATAGAGATGGGAGCATCGCTGGGAGAAGTGTGTAGAGTTAAAAAGTAATATGTAGAAAAATAAATAAAAAGCAAGAAAAAAATCTTTTATCATTGTTAGGTCGGAAACTGTTCAGACCACCCTCGTATTCTATGTAATGTTTAAATTAAAAAAATAGTTTCATTATTAAGCTTAGTGATATGCTCAGAAGGCTGAAATAAATCACTTTTTATTTTACGTCATCATCAAAGAGATCCTATACGCAGGTTAGCCTTTGAATAACTTGAACGCATTCAATAAATGCTAAGTCTGAATAATTTAATATAGAGGAATTTATATCCAACTTATAGAATTTATGAATTTGGAAAACGATTTTCCAAATTAACCTTTATAGTTATTAGTGCCTTACAAATATTTGTAATTTGTATTTTTATGCAAATAAAACATAAAATGCCTTATAAATAAAAGTTCTAATTCCAAATTAGTTTTTAGTATTTCAGTAAATTTTCGATATGGCACTTTAGAAAACATTAGTATTTTAATGGTTTGTCGTAACAAAGCCCAAATTGTACTTTACTCACGTATTCTTCTCTTTCCTTTTGTGAGTTTTGACTTTTATTGCGGTAAGCAACTGCCACCTGTTCAACAAACCTTTTACGTGGATGAAAGGTGTAAGGATGAAAAGATACACTTCTTATAAAGACAAGGTCAGCAAGGAAAGCGACTGTCAAAAAACCTTGCAACCCGCGCAATCAGACGCCCTAGACAAAAACTAGATATAATCTCATGTGCATATATATATATTCTATATTTATAAAGTGTAGAAATACACTTTATCGGTCTAGATTATGTCGTGATTACACGATACTCCCGTCCTCAACCCAGGCGTCAGGATGAGGCCACGCGCTGAGCCGACACCAGATACTAGGGCAACTAAAACTCTACGGCCAACCGATCCGATCCGAAGGCCAAACACCTAGGCGTGACCTTCGATTGCAACATATCCTTCAAAAGTCATATTCATGACGTTAGGAAAAGCTTTGTTCGTTTCGACCAGACTCTATCACCTAACGAATTATCACAGTAAGTAATAAGTAGAGTCCGACCGAAACTGTTTTTCCGGCCGAAACCGAAAGTTCGGCCGTGGCGTCAGTTTCGGCCGAAACCGAAACCGAAACTCACGTGATTAAGTATAAAAATTCTTAAAATACTAGAATATGGCGCTTTTATGCCTATTATTTTGCTTTATTGTAGTCATGGAAGGGAGACACTATATTAAACGTGTGGTAATCGTTTATTTCAGTTGCTAATAATATTTTTATGTAACAAAATATTAAAAATATATTTTTTAAATAAATTTCTTGTAGCAATATGAGTTATTAATAAATAAATTAATAATTGTGACTGTTGTATTAAAGACTAAGTATTGGTATTTTGAAATCTTACTAATTAATACTTTGGTTTGTATTTGTAGTTCGAGGGGATCAAAAGTAAAATGTAAAAATTAATTATTTATTTCTACATAATCTCCGAGTCCAACTCACACCAAGTCCAGCGTTTCAAGTTTCTAATGCTTCGATTCTTTTAAAAAAGTTGTCTTTGTCCTGCAAAAAGGTCACCACGCATCGTTTGCTTTATATATAGTTTTAACATGATTTCCTCTTAAGTTTGTATCAATTTGGAGACGATGAAAAATAGCTAGAGCACTCTGATCTGGTGAATAGGAGGATCTCAACAAGTACGCTACATGCTGAACGGTGGCCATCGCTAATGCCAACCTTTATTTTATCATTGACGCATTTCTCAACCTCTGTATGAAGCTGCATAATCTGTAATGATGATTCCATGCTCCAGGTAATCAAACAACAACATCACTTCTAGAGTCCACAAAATATTGAGGCCATGACCCCGGCCAGCCATATACCTACAGCCACGATAATAGATCCTTCAGGATAAACCCGTGTTTTCCACTGCCACAAAACAGATTTGAAGTTTTTAGAATCTTCTGAAAAGTTGTCCAACGATATCTTCGAAGTCGTTTTGTTTCTGATTCCGAGCACCCATCTTGCGAGACTTTTCTCATATTCAAAATTGTGGTCAATATGCTTGAGTACCTTTATGAAATGCTCGTTTCTATGATTAGGTATCAGATGGTAATTCTTTAATCCTCAAAACAGTTTTTTCGAATATGGCAGCATGTTCTGATAGTTTCTTGTTGATTACTGGCTTCGATGGACGTCTGCAACCATGTTCATCTTCCGTGTACGTTCTCCTACTCGAAACTAAGAAGCCCATTTTGCGACAATTGATTATGACATAGCAGTCTCTCTCTCATGTTGCCTTTGAGCCCAGTAAATCTCTTGCGTTGTTAACTTTTATAACAGTGGTTTTAATGACAAGGTCGCACTTGGGTTTCTCTTTTCGAGAACATTTCACCACACATAGCAAACAAAAGACTACATTCAGAAAAAGTAAAGAGACTAGAAGATTTTTTATTAACACAACAAATATCTGAGCTACACTTTCCAGTATTATTTGTATTTATTTTTGGTTACCAAGGAGTATATATTTTGTTGTCACTACTATTTGTTCCCTCCTCGTCTTTTTAGAAGAATCATAATATCTTTTGTCAATCTTGGAATGTTTGTCTGAACTAAAATCGACTGATCTGAGCTCGATTGCAGCAATGATACATTTAACTTTCGCTACTATTTTGAAATTGAAAACACTTCTGAAACCAGTTTCGGTTTCGGCAAAGTTTCAGCCAAATTTGGCGAAACCGAAACTGCAGGCCGAAACTTGATTTTAGCCGAAACCCGGCCGAAACCGAAACCGAAACCGAAAGTTCAGGTCGGACACCTAGTAATAAGTAA
Source organism: Lamproptera curius (assembly GCA_029286875.1). Taxonomy (NCBI): domain Eukaryota; kingdom Metazoa; phylum Arthropoda; class Insecta; order Lepidoptera; family Papilionidae; genus Lamproptera; species Lamproptera curius. Next base: position 244,737 of record JAGSMT010000380.1, read on the forward strand.
TGTGGCTCAAACATAAACTACTATTATAGTATAATATTAAACAAAGGTATGCATACGACCAATCATGGCTTATGCATGTCAAGCTTCGCTCACGCATCCTCCACACCAACTCCTAAACCAACTACAAGTAGTGCAAAACAAATTCGTCCGCCGCGACACGCGGCGCAGTGAGTACAAACAAAAGTAAATTTACTCAGCGATGCAAATTGTCTGACTCTCCGCGAGCACTTTAAAAAGTTAACTCGCAAACACGTAGACAGGGTAGTCAACCACGTAACCCTCTGCTGGTAAAGGCAGCAGGGTCCAAACGCTTCCTGTTGCAAGCGTTGACGCGTAACGTCCTCCTCGATCCAGACGAGGAAGGGTCACCGAGACTCCGGACCCAACGGGGTCCGGCATTCAACCTTACACACCACGCAAGTAGGGATAGCACACACTCACCTGTAGTTCGCCTCGCCATGGAGACAAGCACACACACACCGGTACACTAGATGCACAGCGTTCCAGGCTAGGCTCTAACACTCCGATTTTGTTTATTTTTAAATGATAAATTTAAATATGTAAAATAAACGCGATAAAATCCGTAAAAGTAATTTTATTCAATAAAGAGATTTTTACGAGTTGCAAAATCGTAATTACATTTCAAAAACAATTTATAGAAAGCCAATCCATTTAGTTTTGAGCTTAGCAGAATTAGCAAAAATTAAACGACATATGTATTACGGTAACCTCAAAGACTTGCTCGTGATTTTCCGGTTAGCCTTTGAATAAATAACGATTTCAATTTCAGCTAATTCGGATTATCGGTCTTATTTACCTCGTAAGGTTTGATTAATTTGTATCAAAAATAATTTCAATTGGACGTTTTAATTAATGCGGCTATGTTTTTACGAAATGCTTTTTACTAGTTATATGTGCCTTGCCAATAACTGTAAAGTTCAATTTAAATAAATCATATGCTGTGTTAATGAAGAAAGATAATGCTAAATTTGTTATAAAACATTCGGTTTTGTTTTAGTTACGTTGCTTTATCAATAGATGTACAGAAAAAGGACAACTTATTACACTATTATTTGACCAACTTCTCAAAAGGAGTTACTCAATTCGGAGCTTGTTTTTTTTATATATGGTACCTCGTTGCTCCGCTCCCAGTGCTATGATTTTGTTCATTTTCATTTTAAATAATAAATATTTTCTAATGGTTTTTTAAAAAGCAGTTATTTAAGCAGATATTTAAGAAATAAAAAATACGGCACCAAGAATCTCAACCGTGCGATTAAGTAGCAAACGCTGCCGAAACCGTAAAAGATAGACTTAAAATATGTATGTTCTACCTAATTGTATTTTTTTAAATGGACTAGAATAAAGTCCACAAGCGCATATACCTATGATAAATAACTCACAATTGCCAATTTTAGTGTTTAAAATTGTTCAACACTGACAATGAAATGAAGTTTAAATCATTTAATATAGTGTTAGTTTACATGAAAGTTATTACATTGAAAAATTCTTCATATTCATGACAAAAATTTTTTAATTGTCAAAATTGAGATTTATTTTTTAAAACGCAGTGGCGTTAATCGCGCTATAGTTTTTGCAGAGGGCACGTCGTCACCGTCCTATATTGGCGTATTGTTTTAATAGTAATTGAAGTCGTATATGAATAATCCTAACGAAATTTACAACTTATCCAAACCTCTTTTCAAAATGAAAGATTTTGCAACCGAAATCATATGTAGAAAAACCCCAACAAATGTGATTCAAAGCAACAAAAAATTCCCTGGATAGATGATAATATTATTCGACTTTGCGATAAGCGCAACAATTTGTATAATTCCTGGAAAAAGTCCAATGATCCAAAAATCAAACTAGAGTATAATACAACCAGAAATAAGATTCACAAAATTTTGAATGCTAAAAAAAATCAGTACTACATTAATAAAATCAACGATAATTTTAAAAATACCAGAAAAATATACCAAATCGTAAATCAAATGTTGGGACGGGTAACACTATCAATCGATGAAGCCATATTAAAAGCATTTGATTCTCAAGGGCTAACAAGCAAGTGTATTGCTGACGGTTTTGCGTATGAATTGAATAGGGCGGTGAAAGATATAACTCCAAAATGTAATACCAAACTAATGGTTCCTAAAGCAAATACTAATTCTGTTAACCCAAGTATGCTATTTAAAAAAGCTTCCACGGACAAGATATGCAATATCATTAGTAGCCTTAATCCAAATAAAGCACCAGGTATAGATGGCATTAGAATAGGTGATATAAAAGCAGTAGGAGATAAACTATCTGCAGCTATTGCAAACTTAATAAACTGTAGTATCAACACTGGTATATATCCAGATAAATTAAAAAAAGGTTGTATTAGACCAATCCATAAAAAGGGTAGAAAAGACGATTACAGTAACTACCGTAATACAACCCTATTACGTTACTTTCTTCTATAAATAAAATTGTTGAAAAGTACATTAATGAACAAGTCCTTGCATTTTACAAAAGGAATAACGTAATTTTTAAAATCAGTTTGGTTTTCCAACCAGGCAAAGGCAAACGAACTTCTTAGTAAGTTTACAGACGAAGTCAACGAACACCTGAATAGTAAAAAGTAATTTTGCCTATTTATTGATTTTCTCGCGCCTTTGATACATTACAGCATAAACTCCTGATTAAACAGCTGACAATTGTGGCATTAGAGGACCTCTGCTTAAATGGTGCCAAAGCTACCTGGAAAACCGCACGTTTACTGTTAAAGTAGATAATGTACTTAGTACGTCAATGGAAATAACAGAAGGGACGGCCCAGGATCCGTCCTGGGCCTGTTCATTTTATTTCGTATGATGAATGAGATGAACAAGTACATTAAACACTGCACATGTTATCAGTTTGCTGATGACACTTGCCTCGTAGCCGCAGACAGTAACCCACAAAACGCATTAGACAAACTTCAAGATGACTTAGACTCTGTCTAAAATGGTGTCACGACTGCGACCTAGTTTTAAATGCTAAGCAAAACTAAACTATTGATAATCAAATCACCTTAATAAACACCCATGCCCTAAAACCTAGTAGCTCATGAACACAGCTGTCTGCATGCATCAGGTAAATACGCATGTAGTTGCTCCTCCATAGAAGTTGTAAATAGGAAAAGTATCTTGGACTTATAATTGACGATAATTTGGCTAGTCTTTCCACATTGAACATATCTGTAAAAGCTAAGACAATTTTAGCAAATATTACTATTCTAAAAATCGAATACCTTTAAAATCAAGCTATTGCTTTTAATTCGCTAGCGGAATCCTACGTCCAATATGGTATAAGCAGCTATGGTCGAACTTATGCTACGTATCTTAATCAAATTTATAACCTTCAACTAAGAATCTTAAAAGAAATTATTCCGGCTAAAGTAAAACATAAATTCCACGCAAATGATATTTGCATCTTTAAATATTGCAATACTTTACCAGTCCAAACAAAATTCATCCATTACTTTTTAAAAGAGAACTTCTTCTATGAACATTTAAAAAACCAAATCAATCATCCTGTACAAACTCGAGCAGTCACTGAGAACCGGTTATGTGTCCCGCAAGTAAAAAACACGTATGGAAAACGGACAAGCCGATACCTTCTTCCCCGGCTAATTAACGGTCTACCCCCGGATTTAACTAGTAGTATAACAAAGAAAAATATTAAATATAAATTAAAAAACTTTTTTCTAGAAAATATTGATAAGTACACATAAAACATATTACCTTGTAGCCAAAGTCCGACTTTCTTTTCTTTTATTTATAAACAAAACTATTTCGAAAACATGACACCATTATGACTTGCATTTGCCCAACTCTCAACATAATATATGTATATAGTGTATATCAATAATGTAATAATTGTACATACTACAGTGTTATTATTATTAATAATTTAGTATATGATAATTGTATGCACACATGAGCACAGCAAATCGATGTTTACTCGCTCTGCACTTTATGTTATAAACCTTGTTGGTTTAAAATAAGTGTTATTACCATTATCTTATGTAAATTGTTTCTAATAAATAAATAAAAAAAAAAAGTGGTAATATTTTTATTATATTATTTTATTATTGTTACTAAAGTATTAGTGTACTATTATTTCCTTTTCTAATAGTAACGTATTCTTAGCCAAGTTGGTTTTCAGTAGGTGAAGTGATGATTATTTTGAAACTACCGCCTTAGCTTTTATTACATTTTAACACCAGATTTTCAGTTAGCTACAATTTGTAAATAGCCTTTTTCAAAGATGCAGAGGATCTGTGGAACATCGAGAATTAACACCTGGCTCAGTATCTAACATCTGTATGCCCGGAGCTACTTACTCATATAATGGAGAAAAATTTTGACGGATACACATTGCCAACACTATTTTAATCATTTTGATTGGGAGAAGGGAAATGTTAATAGACAAAACCTACTATACTATCGAGAAAACTAAATAAACTTAATGTAAAAAAGGTAGTACTGTTCACATTTCCTTACCTTAAGAGTTGCCACAGGAAAACAATAATAGATATAAAGCTTAACAATTATTTAGGCATATTATATAAAAATAATTGTAAATATTTGACGCAGACCTATTTAAATAAAATTAATTTAATTGATATTAATAATATATTAAATTATAATAATTGATATTTGACATAGGATAGGATATACCAATCTAATTTTTATAAAAAAACAATTAGCCAGTTTGCTATGCTATTGTATTTTAAAAACACAGCCAATGAGCTTAGCTAACCAGACCCTGCTTCTATTGAGCAGGATCAAATGTTGACTCTCAATTTGGAATCCGTTCCATGTTATTTAAATTAAAAAAATCTTAAGTCATCGGAGGAAATCTCTTGCACATTAAATTAATTTTTTTCACAAATGAGTAATGTATTTTTTAATAATAAAAATTTTAATAATAACCACTACTGTATAAGCCTGGTACATCAAAATATACAGGGAATTGACAGTAAGGAACGTGAAGTTGAGCTATTCTTCAATAGTTGTAAAATAGATATTTTATGTGTAACTGAGCAGTGGCTTCATTCATCAATTTATGCCTAATTTTGGATGTCTCCAGGTTGCTAGCCTATTCAGTAGAGATAAAGCTATATGCGGCGGCTCTTTAATATTTATTAATAATGCTTTAAAATATAAAAATCGTTAAGATCTTGTGAGCCTCTCATTGAACGGACTATTGAAATAGCCTGTGCAGAGCTGGACCATTTCATTGTTGTATGCGTATACAGACTTCGTTATATGAACCTTTTGAAGTTGTTTAGAAGAAATATTATTAAAGCTATCTGAATCTAATAAGTATATTATAATTTGTGGTGACTTCAAAATTAATTTAGTAGATAATTCTATAACCACAATTAGATTCAGATCATGGTTAAGTTCATATAACCTTATCTATTTATTTCTTGAACCTACTGGAATAGCTGAGACTTCTTCTACATGTATAGATAATATATTTACAAACTGTAAACCTTTAAACAAGTCAATAATTAAAAAATTAAGTTCTGACCACTGTAGGCCAGCTTGCTTCTTTAGATGAAATAAAATATCAGACAAAAATACAAATAAAAAATTATGTTTGTTCCCATGTATAAAAACGTATTGAGTAGTTTAGAAGTAATATATTACAAAAATTTACTATTTACAGTATGATGATAACCCACATGTACACATAAATCCATATTTAATTCTAAAACGGTTAAATCAAAGGGTTCTGTAGCTTTTAGTGAATGGGCAACAGTTGGAATTCACAAAAGCAGGCAAAGATTATATGAGCTTTACAGTGAAAAAACATATAATCATAATAAGACCTTTGTTGCACATGTCAGTGCTTATTCAAAAATATTTAAAAAAGTTTGTACTGTCGCGAAATCCCTATATATAAAAAAAAAATAAAAATTCATCAGACAAAATAAAAATGACTTGGAGTATTATCAACAGTGAAACTGGAAGGGTAAACAACTCTAATATAACTCTAAATATTGATGACCGTTCCATAGAAGCTGACGAAGATGTTGCTACTTATTTCGAAAAATTCTTCTCGGACATTCCGGTTTGATAAAAGTGACTTGGTAGTAGACCAAGTCACTTTTATCTTCTCCAACAGTTGCCGAGTCACTATTAAAAGATAATACCAATGAATGTACAGAGAATTTTAATTTTACGGACATAAATACCGGAGATATTGTAAGTACATTTAAAACTTTAGATATAAAAAAAACTACAGACCTATGGGGGATCTCTGTTAAGGTGATAAGTTCTATTATCGATGTAATATCACCTCACCTTGCAGCAATATTCAATGTAAGTATCAGAAGGCGAGTTTCCTGACCTGATGAAGCATAGCAAATTATTCCGATATTTAAATCAGGATGTAATACGGACCCTAATAACTTCAGACCAATATCTATACTGCCTACTCTAGTAAATTATTTGAAAAACCTCTAAATCAATTAGTTAAACATTTCAATCGCAATTGCCTTTTAAATAACAAGCAGTATGGATTCACTAGGGGTCGCTCAACAACCGACGCAGGCATCAGGCTGTCAAGCATTTTGAGGCTTGGAAGCATCACGGATGCTTTAGGCATTTTCTGTGATCTCAAAAGGCTTTTGATTGTCACACCATGAGACCTGGTCAGGAAATTGTCACTATGGTATAAGAATACCGCACTCAACCTTCTGTCTTGAGTCATCGAATTCAGAGGTTGACGTGAATGGTAAAGATCTCCTGGGGCCCTGGTAAATATGGGGTCCCAAGGATCCATTCTGGGCCTTTTCTCTCCTCATTTATATAAACGACTTACCATGTGTGATAAATAATAGCGAAGAGATAGTATTATTTGCAGATGATACTCCCGATTTTTAAAATTAAACGACATACGTCAATAAATGACGATATAAATAGTACTCTCTCTAGAATAGCGAATTGGTTTAGTGTTAATAACTTGCTATTAAATCAAAGGAAAACAAAATGTATTAGATTCATGACTCCTAATGTGAAGCATGGTAAATTTAAAGTGGTTATGAATGGGGAGGCGTTAGACGTAGTTGAATCAACTGTATTTCTAGGAATAACTGTAGATACAAAACTACAATGGGCCCCCATATTAATAGGCTAGCAAGTAACTAAGCTCTGCAGCCTACGCTGTGAAAGAATTAGATTATTAACTGATGTGGAGACAGCTCGTTTAGTATATTTCAGCTATTTTCATAGTATTATGTCTTATGGCATTCTACTGTGGGGAAATGCGGCGGATACTAATACGATCTTTGTCCTCCAAAAACGTGCAATTCGTGCAGTCTATAACCTGGGCCCCAAAGAATCATTAAGAAAGTTGTTCACTGAAATAAAAATAATGACCGTTAGTTCTCAATACATATTTGAAAATTTAATGTATGTGCAAAAAATAGAGATGATTTCCTAAGACATTGTGATGCACATGACATAGATACAAGGAACAAACATAATTTAATTCTTCCAGCAACTAGACTGCGAAGAATAAGTAAGTCTTTTATGGGACAATGTATACGTTTTTACAACAAAATCCCAGTAAACGTTCAGAATTTAACTATTAATAAATTTAAAAAGGTAGTCAAGGAACGTTTATGTGATAAAGGTTATTACGATTCTAATGAATTTTTAAACGATAACACAGCTTGGTAACGGAATGTTCGCTCCAGGTCTTGTTTCAAAATTGCATAATATGTAATGTCGAATTATCAAATTGTTTGTTATTTTTAATAGATGACATAAGAAATAGCCCGCTAAGTTTCTTTCGCCGGTTCTTCTCAGGTCTGAGGTGTCCTTTTCAACCGGTGGTAGTGTGTTTAACAATCAATAAGCAAGTGTAAACTTCTATATTGAATAAAGATATTTGAATTTGAATTTGAATTTGGCTGCTAAAATATGTAAAAGAAGTATAACTGAGAAGAATAAAACAAGAACTAAGACATGCCTGTTTTCTGTCATTTCTACATACATACATCACCAGCCTTTGTTAGTCCACTGCTGGACATAGGCCTCCCCTAATACACCCTATCCATTAGGGGGTCCGGACCGTATCCCACCACGCTGATCCAATGCGGGTCGGTCGGTAGACCGACTTTTACATGTCCATGCGACGCATGGATCGTTTAACTTTCAGAAAATTGGGTGATCAGCGTAAACTGTCCTGACCAACTAGGAAACAACAATGATAATTTGTTGGGTCCCCGCAGAATTCGAACCCACGACCTACGGTTTCTAAAGCACACGCCCATACCACTAGGCTACGTAGGCAGTTATACCACTAGGCTACGAGGCAGTTATATCTAATAAAGGCATTTTAAAATTTGGCTATATCTTCAATAGAGCTTTAAAGGCACTTACTTTTTCACTTACATTTTAAAATCTACCAAAGAAGTAAAATGATACAAAATATAAAAAGTGGCAAAGTTAAATATGCACATACAAATAATGCATAAGCAAATACCACTAGGTAAGGAAGAATAGATCTTTGTAACTCCAAAACTGTTGTCATATTTATTTATTTGTTTGACTTCTTTACTGGTGTCCTAGTGAATGTTTATATTATAAAATATCCTTTTAACCCAGACTGCTTATTGGGAGCTAGTCTAAATATTTTACTATTATACATTCAGGTATATCAAATCAGATACATGGTTATAAATAATACCTAGTTGGTCCTTTGACTATGCACCTTCGGAAGTATAATTTTAAATAAATTTATAATATATAAATGGTAAAACAATTAAACAAAATAAAATATTATCATATAATCCATGAATCTGTATTTCCTATTACATATATTATTCACGTAAGCAACAAAAAGTATTAGGTTTTGGAAAGTAAAATAGGATATAAACTATACATTTGCCTTAAACATTTAATTTGACCCTAATCGTTTAAATCGCAAAAGGTTAAAGGAATAGCTACATGAGGTTGAAATGAAATGTTTGCAAATATTCTACTTAATTATCAGACGTGCAAGTTTTATTTCATTATTATTTTAAAAGCATTTATGTTAGAATAGAATAATATGCAAATCATTGAAAGATTTTTTTTTAATTAAACTTGTAACAGTGTTACATAAGTCGAAGATGAGCCAATTGAGACGCAGAGGTAGGGGAAGGGACAAAACGCACGGTTTGCAAATAGGTTAATATTCCGTGATGAGTCTTTTGTAGAAGATAAATAACTTACTAACAGTCCGTTAAAATGCGTACACATATTATCTACAGCAGAATAACAAAAAACTAAAAAAATATAAACAAAACTTTTTATTAATCGTATCATGAAGTAGACCTTATAATTTATATTTATTCATTCCTTTTACGATTTTTAGTTCTCTCAACGTACAGCAATCGCACTCTTAACAGAACAAACGACTGTTATTTATATTAGTTAGCGGCCAAAAATACCGTATGTTTTGTTTGCATTAGTAAAATTCGAAAACCCCTAATGGATAGGGGTGTTTTAGGGGAGGCCTATGTCCAGCAGTGGACTATCTCAGGCTGATTATGATGATGATTTACAATAAAAAGTACATATCACCTAAAGAGTAAGGTCGTCGAAAGATGACTATTAATTATGAAATATTGAATTAATGTTACCATTCACTTTAACTTCCCGTTTTTCTGTCTTGTGTAGAGCCACTTATCATCCGTTAGAATCCGTAATATTTATCATCCGATAGAATTAAAAGAACATGTACTATGAGTCCAATGCTCTAAATTGAATAACGCAGTTTAGGTGAAGAAATTGCGAAATACTGAGACAAAGGCCAGAATTGCGCCATAAAATTACAGACCTCGAGGCACGCAGTTATTTTATATCCTAAGAGGTAAGGGTAGTTGATATTGAAGTGAGAACATGTGAAATATATTTTTTATTAAAATGTAAATATATCAGATTATAAAAAAAATAAGTGAAAAAAAATGTTCATTTATGCAGCGTGCAAATATTTATGAAGCGAAAAATGATATGGCTTAGGGCACTTCTTGGTTAAGAAAAAAGGGGTTTTGTTACCAATATTCTTATCACTAGCATAGGCGTATCGGCAATGTGCTTTGTGCGTCAGAAACTTTTTAAATACAATGGTTAAAGTAAGAAATTTAATATAGAAGTATGATGAAACATGCGTCGTTATAAAAAAAGACGGTTACACTGTACCTAATCGCCTCTTTTTACTGAATCTGCTCTTATTTGACTTTAACCTTGACTTTAATAAAGTGTAATTATTTGGTTTGACAGATTATTTTGCTACTAACTACTCACTCGTTTAAGTAGCACCCACCTATGTTAATTCCTTATAGGGTAAAGGAGATATATTGGTGATATGAGTAATTTGGTGATATTTTTAAAACACTTTTGTATGACCGCGTTAGCGAATTGCTACAAGTGTAAACGGTATAAAACCTTTTCACTCGCTCCGGTAAAATCAAACGAGGCGCCTCCAGCAGCGGTCCCGACCGCACGTGTTCGCCCAAGTCTCAAGCTCGCTTCGCAGAAGTCATCGTCCGCCGCTGAAACCGTCTCGCTGCGCCATCTACGTTTTAGGTGCACCTGCGCTCATAGAGCCTTTGTCGCACCGCTGACGTCATCGCGGAGGAATTTATTGCGTTACCTCAAGCGGTCGGCTTGTACGCAGCTGTGTTTTGCAACTCGTTTGCATAACACAATTATGTTCTAGCCGCTTGTAGCTAAGCGCATAATCTTGTTTCTTAGGGTTATTTAATTCTGTTCTTGGCCGAACAAGTCGTTTTAACGACTTTACTAGCCCACCGAACGTTTTAATATTCTGTTTCCTGTTTCAGAAGCAAGTCAGACACACCTCCCTGCCGTAGCCGGCAGGGCGGTAAAACTACGCCCGGCAACCGCCGGGCACACAGGTGCGTTGGATGACGCAACAAATGTCTCGCTGCCACTAGACGCGACCTAATCGGCATAATGGTCGACCGAGAGCTCTTGACTCGCTTCGGTATCGATACCGGAGCGGTTAGGAGAAAATCGGTCGGAAATTATACACTCAAACTGACCGACGCGATGACATCCTGATCCCAGAACATTGCCCACCGCTCCAACTCCCGCTGAAACGCCTGGACCTACCGAGCCGTTCCCTGAGGATGATAGCGACGACAATTATGTCGACGTTAGCATCCGCACGGAATCGGACATGGAGGTCGAGGCCATCCAAAACCCCAAACCCGACGACGGCTTCAAAACCGTCAAATCCAAGAGGAAGCGCAAGGTGCGCACCTCATCACCCGCACCCGTCCTTCCCGTCAAGGCTGCAAAGCCTGACATCCCCACCACCTGCCCCCAGCAGGTTCCCATACCGTCGTCCTCCCAGGCGACAAAAACCCCAACCATCCATCCCGCCGATCCCAGGCGCCCCCGCCCGTCGCCCCGCCCAGCCGTCCCAGCCTTCCAGGCACGGCTACCCGTAGAAACGCCCTCACCGATTTACCTCCGCAAAGGGAAATGGGTCGACATTCGCTCGGCCTATCTAATAGATTCAAATTTGAGGCCTCTGATAGCAATCAGGGGATCAAATTACAACTCGAAAATTCCGACGATTTTAGAAGGTGACCTCTTTCCTCCGGGAAAGGAACACCAATATCATGCATTCGCGCTCCCGAACGAGGCGCGTACTTGGACAGTGGTCAAAGGGCTGCCTAAGGAGATCCGTGCTCGGAGATAACTTCGGCACTAAAGAGTTAGAGATTCCGGTCTTAGGGGTACAACGTATGACTCCACCACGCACGCAAACGCCCTACGGCATGGTGCTAGTCACGCTCGAGCACACTAAGGAAGGCAAGCGCATTTATGATGTCGAGCATTATGTGTGGGATTGGCCGTCTCACTTTGAGCGGCCTCATTCTAACAGTTTGCCAGGGCAGTGTCACAACTGCCAAATATTCGTCACGCTGCAGGAACTGTTTCGCACGCCCCCGTTGCGTTAAATGTCTCGGGGACCACGGTACCGCATCCTGTCCCAGACCCAAGGACAAAGAGTCCTCGCCACCTTTGAACCTCCCGCGTGCGTAAACTGCCGCGCTCCCGGCCACACGGCCAACTACCTCAGCTGCCCTAAGGCGCCAAAACGCAAAGCTCCTGCGATCCCAAGGGAAGCCTCTTCCAGGCGACCACCAATCCCATCAACACCACCGCATTCCCACCTCCGTCCTTCAAACGCTGGCAGTTCCGCCCCGCGGTGCAACAGCCAGCGCTGGAGCCGACTCCGAGCGCACAGCGGCCCGCCGCCGCCTCAAAGAGCCAGCATGCTAGCCATAGCAACGGCAGCACTGGCAATAACGCCGCGTCCTTCCTTAAATCGCTAGATTTGTTTAATTTAGATGAATTTAATCAGGCAGCAGATGAGTTCGCCGCCGCCGCGGCGACGCGATGGTTAGGTTTTCCTTCTTGTTAAATACAAGAATTTAATTACTGCCCTTAAGGCTTAGGTAGCGACACCCTAGCAGTAGCCAGACACACCCTACACTTAGAGTGCAGGACATACACACACACTCATGACATCAGCCGCACCGGTGACGTTAAACTTACACAGCCTTTGCTGTAGGACACTGTAGCTTAACACCAAATTAGATAGGAGCGTTGCTGGAGTTTCTTGCGCCACTTCTTCTCCCAGCGCCAACGCTTTAAGAAGTGGTAGTAAAGTTTAGATAGAGCTCTTCTAGCTATTAAATTATCCTTGCAAAGCGTCTGAATCGAGCCGAGGCGTCGGCCCACCTGGGCAGCCCTCGATTCAGCATGCTAACGGAACCAGAAAAGTGACAGCCCAAGCCTAGGCTCCCCTTCTGGGGGCCCTTGGTGAATTAAGTCACTCATGGGGAGACGCGCCTGTGGCAACGCCCCCAAACCGGTTATGTTCTAGTATGTTTATTCCACAGAGCACGAGATCCATCAAAAAAAAAAATCTGGTAATTTGTCTCAGCGTTTGGCGAACAAAGCAATTCGCTAACGCGTCATACAAAAGTATTTTAAAAACTATCACCAAGTTACTTATATCACCAATATATCTCCTTTTACCCTACAGGCTTTTAGTTGAATTTAAAAAAATGGATATTATAGGTTCGTATAAGAACATCTTAATAATTTGCAAAGATATACTTTAGGGAATCGTAACGTTTACTTAAGCAACTAATTTGAACTTATAAAATATAAACATCATAAATTCTTAGCTTCTAAAATAATTTTAAATAATCTTGTTAAAATATTTGTATATTTTTTTTCAGCTACAACTTTTATTTTTTTATCGTTTTATTAAAATACCTAAAATTTGAATACCGAAAATTTCTGAAACTATGAGAAAGAAAAGGCTTTAACTATTAGCTAAGTGAATGATTTTCGGTAATTTTAAGGAAATTAACTAAAACTGAAGATAGTGCAAAAGCTATGCTAACTGTAAGAATGATAACGATGTGTAAATAACTGTATAAGTTATAGAAAAAAAATCTTATTAATTTTTAAGATCTGATAATCTCGATTATTCATTATAATCAGCCCCTATCAGCCTACTTCTAGACATAGGCCTCTTTCAATGAATGCCTAGACCCAATGCCCCTGCTACGCACTACCAACTTGAACCGAATACTGCACAGAGATCGCCATTCAACCTGGTCAGGTGTCGATCAGCACTCCGTTTTCCTAAACATGGCCTCCACTCTAGAATCTTATTAGGCCATCGGCCTTCCGTTTTTGGACTACGTGAACAGCCCGCAATATGTCGGTAACTTTCGTGCTTTGCCGGATGAATTCATTCCAAATTTTATCCAACAGAGAGACTCTAAGCATGACGCGCTCCATAGCCCATTGAGTTACGGCAAACTTGTCGGCATCTGCGCATACGTTTCTTTATTGGTTAACAGGATTGGGAGGGGTTAGGGGGAGTTGGCAATAACAGGAAAACCTCCATGGCTAGTCATAGCGGACCACGGACCTAAGTTCCCAGCTGTCCTGAATCTAAAGAATCCTTGGGGTCCAAAGGCCGCTATCTGTTTTCTTGAAAATTAGGTGAAAAAAAAAGATGAGGTCAAGACAAATTTACTAAATATTTATAGCTCTTACAAATAATCTTTAAGAATCACGACGCTTCCCTTGAATATTAAATATTTTAACGTTGCTAATTAGTAGTAAAGTAATATAAGGGACCATAATGCTTTTGTAATTTTTAATTCGTACCTAGAACTGGCAGGTACTTTGTAAAATATTTTACGCCATAATATTTAAAAATATCCTATTTATAATACAACGCATGGTTGGTTTTTACTGTTTGCGATCTCATTATTGTTAAAATTTATTCCAGCAATATATAACAACTATTAGGAAAAGTTATTCACGCCAAAATTGATATTAATGACAATGATAAGTGACAAATTCTAATTCTTGATTCCGTGACGCTTGAAACATCACGAACAACACACATAAATAATTCCGTATAAGTTGAAATATCGAGTCCCACATTTATCACTCCGATTTTTTTTTTTTTAAAAAAATAAGTTCATACAGGTAACACCCTTTTAAGCTAAGAGTAATGTTAGAATAACAAATTTGTTACGCACACTTTTGTGTGTCGGAAGCGAAAAATCTCTCCCATAAGAATACAATGTTTACAACATTTTTATTCCACGTTTAGTAACACGTAAAATATGCTTACAAAAATCGAGATAAGAGGAGCTTATTTGCTTATACTTTATGTACTATAGATAAAGTACTAGTTAGAGAAAGTGATGTATATGAATATTTTTTATTGATTTAATGCAGTATATGTATTTTATCATTTACTTATTAAAAAAAATACTCATTTTGTTACTTATATTCATTCATGACAAACCAAGTACTTTCACTGTATAACTGCAGACTCGGTGAGGAGGAGAGATTCTGTACAATATGATCGTTAATTTTTCTTCGCATTTTCTACCATAGTTTCTTATTTAATATTATCAACCAAATTATTCAAAATGCGGCTACAGCGCCATTGCGTCGCCAGCACCGGACCCATCTGCACGTGTTCGCCGCAGTCTCCAGATCTAAAGCATGGCTTGTCCTGCAACCTGCTCACGACAGGATGTAATGAAGGCCACAAATAGTGCAATTAGCGTTGCCAAGTTCTGGACTTCAACTATAAAGCACTTTTAACCTTTGACGATAATTAGCGATTATGGCCTCTATGACTGAAAGTACAAAAACGCACAAAAATTAAATATTGATACACTTATTATAAAATAAGTTAAATTTAATGAATAGAACTATTTATAACAAATATAATAGTTTACATCTTTTAATGAAGGGGAATAATATTTTTAATACACGGATGCAGTTGGTTTCAACTAGCACAGATAATGTCAGGCTAATAAATTGTTATAGTAATGTATAGCTGCAGGGTGTAAGGGGCTCCCAACAATATTTTTGGAACACACGCCAACGTCACCTGCACGTGGTGAACACTGCCGAACAACAGACGAGGCTCTGGCAAACCACCCACCACGTCAGTCGAATGCGGGTTGTATAGGATCAGCGTGGTGGGATACGGTCCAAAACCCCCTAATGGAGGAAGTTTTGGCGTGTGCTAGGAGAGGCTTATAGCTGCGGGAGGAATAAAACGATGGTATAAAGGCTCTAGAATTAGTTCTCTATAAGACATCTATCGCAAACTTTCTAACAATGCTATTTACGCAGCACCTGCTTGACAATCTCCAGTTCAGCCGTCAAATGCTTCTTGTCGCAGATCCGCTTTGCTCTGTGTGCGTGAAAACAAACTCCAAGTTCCACGTATACGATGCCTGCCGTCTTACCTTACATCAGAGGAGTCACTGACAAAATTGGTTATATTTTAAAGCGAGCTTCTATTAAAACATATTATAAGCCGCCGAAGAATATTTCTCTACAGGTACCGGGTGTGTACAAACTAGACTGTGACTGTGGTCTCTCTTACATTGGACAAACAAAAAGACCAGTAAGAACCAGAGTAAAAGAACATATAGCTGGTGTTAAGCCCAATCATTATATTAGATTTGATGAACAAAAAATACTGGCTAATGAACATCGATTTATACTAAGGATGATTCGGGAAGCAATTGAAATAAAAAAATATCCAAATTTTAATAGAGAGGATGGTTGGTCTTTGCCACCTTCCTGGGATCCAATAATTTCAAAAATAAAACGCAAAGATATAAAAACTACAAAACCGATGGACAACATAAGTACTTTTTGTCAAACCAATATTCAAAACTAAGAAAACGAAAGATATGTCAATTTTTAAATAAAAACTCTGACGGTTATTTCAAAACATTGAGATACAGACATATACCAACTTAGTCTGCCCGTGATCATGGTGAAAAGAATCCGAAACGTCGAGAATAAATATATTTAAGTAACGCGGAAAATCCGTAAATTAGTGGATTTGATAAAGGATAATGTCTCAAAATCTACTTATCAGCTACTGCTAATTATGGAAACAATGTTTTTTATCATAGACGATTTTTTTTAGTTCTTACATTTGAATGCCTTTTGAAAAGATATGAGATCAAACAATTAGCTAGCGAACCATCGTATGTACGCTTTTAATAATTTTAGGAAAATTTTTAAAAATAAAAATTATGCTAATCTATCTACTTGGAATAAAGTTTACGAGCTTCAGCTAATAGCACGTTAGCATTAGGTTTGAGTTTTGTGTCATTTTATACAAAAATTCCTAAAAGGTAGTCTTTATAAAATTGATACACCAATGAATTAATTGCTTTTTAATTAAAGTCACAAATAAGTCTTCAGACCAAAATCATTCTCTTGCTCCCGATGTATTCGATACTTATGAACGTTAGACTGAACTAAAATAAAGTTATTAACCACAAGTCCATTTATTTTGTACCGGTTATGATATCTAGACAGATTTGTCTACGTAAATATTTCAAACGTTGTTTTATTGATTCCTACCTTTGTTGCATATCACCCTTTTGCAGGCACGTTGTCTCATCCTATTCAAATCCGACAATGACTTTAATTGAAAAAGTTTTCTCCTGCAAAGCATTCGATCCAATTCGGAGAAATTTTCCACCCCATTTGATTTGAATCGTTTATTTAAGTTTAAATTGCATTCAAGTATTTATAATCGCTTTGAAAATCTTGTAGTATTATCCTTCTTTTATTTAAAACAATATATGCAAAGCAAACATTAAATGTAAATAGAAAAAACAAGCTTGTCATGTTTTACGCTCCACTACCTACCATTGACAAGTTTTCCCGCAATTATACAACGACCATGTTGTCTTAAAATGATTTAAGACATATGTTATGTGTTATAATATAAATAAAGGAAAGAAGTATGGATTGAAAGAACAACATGCACAATGGCGTACCACGTAACATATGGTACAGTGACTAAAAATTTATCTATAAAATTTAAAATAATGTTTTACACATATTTTAAAAAGTTAAGTAGTTGACATGTTATTCAAGCATGTTTGATGGGTTCAATGGTTTCTTATCGATCAAATATATAAGATGTTTTTTCTAAATTATATCATTAAATTATAGAAATCATTTTTTGTTTATTATGTAGAATTCAATACAATGAAGAAGTGTATGTATGTAGAATATACTTTAAAGTCAAATTTTTTAAGTTTTGGCAGCTATTGCAATTTAATCACACGAGGTTTAAATAATTTGTAGTAATTTTCGGTGCAATATTTGTTTTACATTCAGTCTTTATATTTTGCTGTACGTATTATTAAAAACGTTGATAAGCTAGCAAATGTTCAAATTTACTATTGAAGTTATTGGTAGTACTAAAATGGAAGTATTAAATCCATTGGCAAGATATTTTTGGTACGAACATATTGAAGAATATGATTTAATTTTAATTTGAATTGATTTTGACGAAAAAATAATCTTTCTACGTGAAAAGCTATTGTTCGGGAATAATAGAGTACCCGGCAACCGGAAGTATGAGTGAATGGTTCATGCTTTACTGTGAAAACATATTTTGTTATGGAGCGCTTCCTTTTATTACATTATCCAACAAGCTAGTAATTTTGAAATAAAAAAAATACAAAATTATGATTTAAAAGATGTAAAATGTACGTTTTAACGTTTATATAAAACAAGTTTATTATTTACTTTTTACTAAATTCTATAACAGAAATAATCGTAAATGTATTAGATACTTAACAATATTGAGAATTTTTAGGTTACTACCACCCTTAGCCTAGTGGTATGGGCGTATGCTTTAGAAACCGTGGTCGTGGGTTCAAATCCTGCAGGGACTCAACAAATTTTTTTTGTTGTTTCCTAGTTGGTTATGCAATTTGGGCGATCACCCAATTGTCTGAAAGGTAAGATGATCCATGCGTCCGATGGGCATGTATAAAGTCGGTCCACGCACCAATCCGCATTGGACCAGCGTGGTCGGATACTAGTCCAAAACCCCTAATAGATAGGGGTGAATTAGGGGAGCCAATGTCCAGCAGTGGACTATCACAGACTGATGATGACGATGATGAAAGCTATTATAATCAAT
Organism: Lamproptera curius; assembly: GCA_029286875.1. Lineage (NCBI taxonomy): Eukaryota > Metazoa > Arthropoda > Insecta > Lepidoptera > Papilionidae > Lamproptera > Lamproptera curius. The sequence continues at coordinate 263,331 of JAGSMT010000380.1, forward strand.
TACATAAATGTTAATTTAAACTAAAATATTTTTAAAATTATTAAATAACAGATGAGCGAAAGAAATTAATTGGAAAGAAAACAACTCCTGGTTTGCACATTTAGCCAACCAGAAGAGTTTTTGAAATCTATCTCTGAACAACAGCGAAACGCACGCCGCCCGTAGGCCACATTTTAATTGGATTTTACCATTTACGAAATATGTACCTGTGTTGAATACTAGATAAATTTACAATTCTACTATGAATGTAGTTTTAAAATTTATGACAAATATTATTATGTGTTCTTTTTAGATATCATTTCGTGCATTTAAAGTAAAATCATGTCAATCTTAAGTTGTAGGAAATCATTGATAATATATGAGTTCTTAATATCATGTTGCTTCAATATCATTACAATCAGCAAGTAACTTTGCTAGAAAAGTACTGACATATATGCTCATTCTCCAAATTGTAATGAGGTTTTGAATCAATGGACGATTTTAAAAACTAAGCTTGAGTTAACTAATAAAGAAGGCTTACAAAGATTTAAAGATGAGGCCATGGTTAGAATAACCAGGTGGGATGGCGATCTCCGTGCAGTAGCTGGTTCAAGTTGGCAGCGATTAGCAGGGAATCGGCCGTCTCGCCGTTCGTTGAAAAAGGCTTATCTCCAGCAGAGGACTAAAAGGGGCTAATTATGACGATGAACTAACAAATATGAAATTGACTTGATCATACGATTTTACTTAAGTGTAGTACTTAAAAGTACGGAGTAGCAGTAGGTAGCAAAGTTTAAGAATAATCTTTAATTATACTTTTACACAACGCTTTAATTAAATCGAACACACCAAGACATGTAGATTAGAAATTTAGTCGAATAAACCGAACACTTAATAGCCGCGAAATCATCTAGAGCTTACAAACAATGGTTCACGTACCTTAAAGCTTTGGCTCTTATCTTACCTCGTTTTATCTATCGAACTTTACTCCATTCGGAGTTTGACGTTTAAGCTTAGAAGCTAACTCATGAATTTATACAAAGTAAGAACAAACTCGTGACCCTATTACTGTGTGGGTTAGCAGTAAGATAAACTGCATCTTACTGCTCTTTTTTTTTTATATATGCTCTTTTATTTTACGTTTAAGTCAAAATCTTAATTGTCTGTAAAAATATTCTCCTGCTCAAGTTTCTATTTTTATATGTAGTGGTGGCAACTTTGTTTAGGCCTATTTATATGTTA